>JAABKJ010000755.1:19464009-19575621 GCA_011634705.1 Andricus grossulariae
GGGGGGGGGGGGGGGGGGGGGGGGGGGCACCGCCCAAATCTGTATAATTTCCACTTTCGTAATTTTTATTAATCTTTATTAAGTTCTTATGGCCATCTCCTTTTCTAAGGAAAGTTTCAAATCTCTGAGATTTTAGTGTATTTTCCCTAGAAACGCGGAATTTATTCAGTTCTTCTACAGGTATAGGTGGACGACCAAATTGATCCAATTTCGGTCCTATGGGCATAGTTTTGCGGAAATATGTCCTTTCTTCTGGTATGTATTTTCGATAATTTTTCCATCGCCAATATCTAGTAAAAAATATATTTTACTTCATGTAATGTATGTTTTAAAATAATTTTGGGAGATATTTTTACTGATTTGAAATTTACTTATCATCTGGTCTCGAAATTATTTCATTTTGAGACTCGGGAAGTCTTTCAATGAATTCTTGCCAAGATTTGTAATTATCTTTATTTTTTAAAGAATTTTTCTGAATGTCACATGATCTTAAATTTTGAAGAAATGGAAGTGGTAATAGATCGTATGTATAAACTTCTTCTCTTTTCGGAAAGTGTTGTATTAATGAGATTGGAAAATTTCCTGTTAAAAGGTAACTTTTAAAATTTGTATCCATCTTGTTTATATCATAATAGATTTTTTGTGTTTTTTATATACCGTTTTTACCTCTTTTTTTAAGAAATTCCTCTACTGGATTAACTTCCGATTCTTTTGCTTTCAATACCTCTTTCATATGTTCTTTTTTATTTTTTTCAGATTCGGGTTCACGATTGGAAGAATTACAAATTTCTTTCAAATGAGATTCACATTCTACATGATTCTTGGGACTAGAAATAAGTTAAAATCTAATTATTTATCAATTGAAGATTTGATATTAAAATAATTATTGATTAATAATATCTTTTCAACAAAAAACTTTCAAAAATCGATATTAAAGTATAAGATACGTACCCAAGTTCTAATGCAATTTTCTTAATTCGCTCCAAACTTTCACAATTACATCTTATTGATTCAGGATCCTCCAAACTTTTTGTTTGATAATTATTTATATTGGTTACATTCATTCTTTTATTTCTCGACTTCTTGTAGTTTCTGAGTAAAAGATTTTACATTAGTTTTTTAACGTTTAGAAAATTTAAGATTGAGAAACTTAATTCTGTAATTAAAATTTTTTTATTTCATTGACTATACCAATTTCGTGTTTTAAATAAATTATATACATATAATAATCATAGACTTAGTTTCAAGATCCTAATGTAAGAATCCTTCAATTTTTAAAAGAAGTTTGGAATTGTTTGATTCTTAGCGCTTCAAGTTATTTATTTATTATATTTATCATCTTTAAAATCCCAATAATTTAAGTTTTGAATTATAGTTTTGCATGCGCTACTCTAAAACAGTTTAATTTTTAAGGTCTTGAAACTAACGTTTTTTTTCTACAACATTTTTTTTTAGAAACATTTTTTTTTCTACTAATTTCTTAATTTTTCGAGGTTTCGAATTCCAAAGATCACAATGTTGTAGTTTCAAATTAAAATATTAAAAATGACGGAACAATTTCCCTATTAAATCTTTTGAAATTGCAAAACTTCATATTAAAAGCCATTAAAATTAATTTTGTAAATTAATAATTTAAATATTCTAAATTGTTTTGTTTAAATTCTAAACGTACAAAATTGTCTGTTTTTTTTTTAAATTCTTCGAAATCGTAGAATACCAAATTGAAAGAAATAACAGTAATTTACTATTTAAACGATTTGTAATTAGACAATTTTGAATTAAATGCCTTCAGAATAAAGTCAAAACAATGAAAGGTTAAGAAAATATTGAAGATTTCAAACTCAATTAAAATTTTTTTTAAATCCAAATTCAAAGACTTAAAATTGTGCAGTTTCAAAAATTGGGACCATATATATCAATTTTGTGTATTTAGCTTTATTTATAATTTTAAGTTTAATATCTCACAATTGTCCAGTTGTTAGTTGAAGATTTAGAAAAATAAATCATTTAAAATTGAAAAACATTTTGATTGGATAATGTCAAGGATTGATAATAATTCTAAAGGAAGTATTAAAAATTAAACGATTTGAAATTTTAATGTTAAGAATTGTATTGCTTGAAATCAAAATAGGTAAAAATTAAACTATCTGAAATGAATACCTCAGTAATTAAATAATATCTTTAATTTTGAATGGTTATAAGTTTAGAGGTCTGAATTTTCATGGTGAGCGCTAAATAAAATTTTTTTCCCATTCATAAGTTTTAATTTTGCAATTAAAATTAAAATTGTTGAATTTCTAATAGTATAATTAACAATTTGAAAATGGTTAATTTTTAAACGATTGAAATTTACTCAAAATAATGAAAATTTTGAAGGGTTCGAGTATAAAAACTGTTAATATCACAATTTTTGTCGACTTTTCGGATTCGTTTGGGTTTCAAAGTTTCGGAGTCGATTTTTTTCATTTTTTCTATTTAAAATTACTTCTTATTTTGACTTTTTTAAGAAGAATTAAATTTTGTAGGTTTGTTATTGGAAATTATTCCATTTTAAACGGTGAAAGGATGGTACATATATTTGTTGATTTTAGAAAATTTTGTGAAATTGCCTTATTTCCTAAATTTTAATTTCGAATCATTCAATTTCGAGATTCAATTCAAAATAAACATTTTTAATTTTTAATTAAAAATTATACAATTTCAACTCTCTTCTAATGGAATTTTCAGAATTTCAGTCGAAAATTTTTCAATTTCAAATTATCAAATTTTAAACGCTTTTATTTAAAACTGATGCAAGTTCAATTCCTTTTCATTCCTTTCAAATATTGTCCTTTTTTAAAATTTTACCATATCTAAAGTCAGGGTGGCCACCCACCCGGGAGAACCAGAAGAAAGGTTTGAAGGTTCAAAATATTTCGCGCAATATTTAAGATTCTGCAATCTTGAACAGTGATAATGGCAGTGGTTTTTTTTTGGACAGAAATCACATTTTTTATTTTAAAAAATCTATCCAGCCGTTTTGAATGTCACTTGATTCAACATGATATAATACTACTTATTAAATTAATTTTTGGACAATTCCGCTGTTCAATATTTCAAAATTGCATATTAAAAGCTTTGATAGTCAGTTTTAAATTTAATAATTTTATAATTATGTAAATATAAAGCAGTTTCGAATTGAAAAATTTAAAATTGTACAATTTCAAAAATTGGAATCACATCACAGCAAACTCCTTCTGTATTATTTTTAAAAAATTTTAATGTAATATCTTAAAAATGTCTGATTTTTAGTTACAGATTTAAACAAATAAATCATTTCAAATTTATGAATATTTGATTGGAAAATTTCAAGAATGTATAATAATTCTAGAGAAAGATTTGAAATTAAAAAATTGAAAATTGAGTTTAAAATAAAAATTGAACTATTTGAAATTGATACATCAGTAATTGAATAATTTCGGTAATTTTGAATGGTTATAATTTTAGAGTTCAGAATTTTCATGTTGAACGCTAAATTTTTTATTTTTTCCTTCTATATAGGTTTTAATTTTGCAACCAAAATTAAATTGGTAGACTTTTGGAAAGTATAATTAGTAATTTTTAGTTTATCAATTTTTAAGCGATTTAAATTTGCTTCAAATAATTAAAATTATAAAGGGTTTGAGTATAAAAAAGTTGTAATATCACAATTTTTGGTGATTAAAATCTTTTTCAGTTTTAAATTAAGTTCGCATTCGTTTAAGCTTCAACTTTTCGGGGTAGACATTTTTCTTTCTTAATGTTTCCCATTTAAAAATACTATTTATTTTGAAAATTTTTTTAGAATAATTGAATTAATTTTTTGATTTTAGAAACATTTATCTAATCAGCTGTAGTGTCAAATTATAATTTTGTTATGTAATAACAATTTAATATTCTAGAATTTCAGAAACTTTAACATTGAAAGATTCAATTTAATTTTCAATTTTAAATTGTCAAATTTTAATCGCTTTGAATTTAAAATTATTCAAACTCAAAAATGTTAATTATTTAATTTGGAACGCTTTTAGTTATATATAATATAATTTCAATTGCTCTGAATTTTAAATGATACAATTTCAAAAATTCCGATCCTAAAATATTCTCTGAAATAATTAGATTTCGTGATTCTTCTATTCAAAATAAATTTTTTTGATATTCAGCGCTTCTAATTAGAAATTATACAATTCAATTCCTTTTATTTTAAATATTATTAATTATTAAATTAAATTATTAATTATTGTTTCAAGCATGTTTAAAACATAACATTTAAAAATTGGTTAAATAATTGATTTTTAAATTGTTTATATGCTTTCTTCTTGTAAATGGATTTCTTGCAAAAAAGTTTGCTGATGTTTATCGTCTGCCACAATTGATCATATATGTGAAAAACTGTGGGTTTCACAAAGAGAGTATTTTTCTCTAAACCGGGAGAAATCACGAATATTTACCGGAAGAACCGGGAGACGAAAATTTAAAAAATTCGGCCACCCTGAAAATAGTTTGAGTTGGAAGGTTTTCAATTCAAAATCGTTTGATATACATTTTTTTAATTTAAAACACTTCAAATTCGAAATCATTAATTATCAATTATTGTTTAAAAATAAGTATTTGAAAATTTGTTTCATAATATAATTTTAAATTGTTGATATTTTTAATTTTTGGAAGTAAAAATCCAGAGAAGTGAAATAAATTGCATTTTTCAAAATATTTTACTTTATATGTACTTTTCAATAAAAGGAAGTTCAAATTTGATATAGCCCTCACGCGGTAGACTTGATCACTAAACAGAAATTTACTACGTTTACAGTTGATCTAACAAAATAGAACAAGTGGTTTCTTATATGTATATATAATCCAAACAGGATTATTCCAAATCATAAATTATATTGTTTTGAAAATGAAAATAGTATAAAAATTCTTGAACATCGAGATTTAAGTATTCAAACTGTACATTTTTAATATATCTTAAGAAAAATAATAGCCACATATCGAAATTCAGAGTAAGGAAGTCGAATTACTTCAAAACACACAGGTATTTACATTTAAAGAACTCATTTAATCAAACTTCATTTCACGCTTTTAAATTATTTTCACTCATAATAAAAAATACAAACTGCTACCGTTACGGAAATTTCCGTAAGATTGACCCCTTTTCCAGCTCATTTATGACTAATGTTACGGAAAATTCCATAATAATAGTCAGTGCCTAAAAAGAAGTTATTTCAAAATTCAATTAATAGTGATAAAATCTAAGAAATTTAACTGAAATTACAGTCTACTAGGTTAGGATAAGAAAGAGAAAAATGCTTATTCAAAAATCAATGTTAACTGTAGCAAAAAGATAAGAATTGTTATATATAATTTATTTTAGAGTTTATGAAAATACCTTATATAAGTAGAAAATTAATTTTTTTCGTACATGTGTAATATATATCTTTAAAATTCTAATAAAATTACAGTTAATTCCCGTTGAGGACTAAAGTGTCTGCAAACTTCAATATGTCAAACACATTCTTATATTTTTCGTATGGCAGTAATTTGTTTTCGAAAAGGATTCATATCAACAACCCAACAGCCGTCAAGAAAACGACTGCTCAACTAAAGGTAACTTCCACGAATTTTAATCCCAACCTCTAAAATGAATTGCCTCATTTTACTCCATAAATATTATAATTACATCTTTTTATATAACATAGAACATTGTGCGCACTAATTACCTTTTATTTTTAAAAACTCGGTTCCTTTTCTAACATATTGTTAGATTTTCAGTGGTGTATTTCTAAAAGTAAAAGATAGCCTTACTTTCCATAAATTACGTTACCAGTTTGAGATTTGAGGGGGGGGGGGTAAAAATTATGGTTGATGAGAAGGAGGGGGGTTATAAGTGGAAATAACGTTAATAACTTAGATAACATGTAGAACTTAAACCCAATAAGAAAATCCAACTATATTTTTGGGTAAAAGTCATTTTTTTTATTAAAAAGGCTACTTCATAGTTTTGGTTCGGAATTGATCTCGTTTGATTATAAAGATTCTATTATTTGGTTGAAAATGTAATCATTTTGTTAAAAATGCATTGCTGAAAAGTCATCTTTTTCATCAAAAATTCAACAACTTTGTTAACAATTTATTTTTTAGTGGCTCATCTCTTTGGTTGAAAGTGTAACTATTGTGATGAAAATGTATTTCATGTTTGGTTGAAAATAAATTTTTTTAACTAAAAATTATACTACTCAATTTTTGGTTAAAAATTTATTTTTTCAGTTAAAAGTTTAACTTTTTGGTTGAAAACTTAAATTTTTTAATTGAAAGTTCAACTTTTTGGTTGAAATAAATATTCCCGCTATATACCCCCCTGAATTTTTTCCTGGTGTATATCCCCCCCACCCCCGTAAATTTATATGTCTACGACCTTATTCTTGGTAGAAATTTAACCTTCTTTGTTGGAAATTTATACTTTTTGTTTAAAAATGCAATTCTTTCGTTTAAATATCAACTGTTACATGCTTCGTTGAGAATTTATCTTTTTTGGTTGAAACATCGATTATTTAAATTGAAGTTGAACTAGTTTGTAAAAAAAATTTTTTTTAGTAAGGCTTTATAGTTAGAATTAAAATTTCATCTATTTGCTTTCAAATGAACTTTTATGTTAAAAATTCTACTGTTTTGTAGAAAATTGATCTTTTTGGCTTGAAATTTCAACAATTTGGTAGAAAATTAAACTTTTTCGTTGAAAAATCATAGTTTTGGTTTGAATATTCAACTTTTTTGTAGATAATTCATCTTTTTGGCTTTAAAATTAAATAATTTTGTTAAAAATTCATGTATTTTATTAAAAGTTCGTATTTTTTGGTATGCTGAAAATGCAACTATTTGGTTAGAAATTTAACTATTTTGTTAAAAAATCGAACTATTTTATTTTGTTAGTCATCATTTTTTGTCGAAAATTCAACTATGTTGCTAAAAATTCATCTTTTTGGATTGAAAATTCATATTTTATGATAGAAAAGACATATTTATTTGTTGAAAATTTATCTTTCGATTGAAAAGTAACTTTTTTCTGAAAAATTCAACTGTCTTCGAAAAAATTAATCTTTTAGCTGCAACTCTTAAATGCAACTCTTTGGTTGAATATTTTTATTTATTTTTTTTTATATGAAAATTGGGTTTTTTGTATTAAAAATTCATCTCTTTGGATACAAATATTTTTTGATTGAAAATTTAACTATTTTGTTGAAAATTCAATATATTTTGACTTGAAATCTTAGGAGTTGAAAGTGTTTCGTATTGAATTCAATATGTTATCTACAATAATTTTATTTAAAGGAATTTATAAACGTAAAATTCGTCTTTAGCCGACGGCTACGTTACTTTAAGGATGGGGGGGGGGTAAGAGAAGTCCAAAATTGGTAACGTAGTTTATGGATGGCCCATAACTGGAAAATTTTCCGTGTGATAAGAAAGCGGCTTGGCGCCGCCAGGCCTTCCAAAAAAGTAGTCTGGCGGCGCCAGACCTCGCCTACACCACTGTAGATTTTACAAAAAATCTTATATGATTTTTGAACGTTGTTTATGATTTGCACAAGTTTCTTTATTATAGTTTTGTTGAAAATTTAACTATTTCATTGGAAATTAATCTATTTTGTTTTAAATTTGTCTTTTTTTTGTAGAAAATTCATCTTTTGGATTGAAAATTAAACTATTTGGTTAAAAATTAATTTTTTTAGTGAAGAACTCAAAGTTTTTATTGAAAATACCTTTTTCTCATTTGAAAATTAGTCTCTTTAGATTAAAGATTGAAATAATTTGTTGAAAATTCGTATTTTTTTATTTAATTCAACTATTTTTTATTAAAAGTTAAAATATTTTTACGTATATTATTACACTTTTCGTTGAAAATTAATTTTTTTATCATCACTTTGGTTGAAAATCTAACTATTTTGTTGATATTTTTTTCCTTTTTCTTGATTGAAATCAATTATTTGAACTGAGAGTGTAATTCTTCCATTTTTTATTCAAAATTTATCTTTTTGAGTTGAAAACCTAACTATTTGATTGTTGTCACTAAAAGTGTTGAAAATATATTTAGAAGCAAATTTTTTTACATCAACATTATTGATCTCCTAGGTGTAAGGTTATTTTTATACCTAATAGGTAAATGTAGAACAGTCAAGGAAAAGCAAAAATTGGTCAGGGACAAGTCAGGGAATTTTGAAATTCGGATTTTGTAGTAACTTTGATATTGCAAATTTTATTACTCGATACCGCTAATTTGAATTTTGAATTATTTGATCAATACCATTTTCTTACCAAAAAATTGCATTAATGGCAAACTTACTGATTGAATGGTAAATAAATTATTCAAACAGCTCAGATAAAAAATTGCCATTTTACATCTCATTTTATTACTTTAAATTAAGATTTGTATCATTAAGAACAAATTAAATTACAACAAACGTTGAAATTTACAGGAATATGCCAAGTTGATCGACTGCAAAGTGAAATGTTTTAAACTTGAAAAATTTAAATTCAAACATTAAAAATTGAGCCAGTCTCCATTGTTATTTTCAAATCTTAGAAATAAAAAATTTGCAAATGTTCATTTGACTAATTTCAAATTTGAAGAATATAGTATCAAATTTATATTCAACGTATTAATAATCATAATAAGAACGAAATTACAAATATTTGAAAGAAATATTTATTATTAATGATGGAATTTTTTAAATAAACAATATTCTTAATTATAAGAATGGTTTTAAACATATAAAAATTATTCATTTAACAACTTTTACTTCTTGCCGGATTCTTTTATGTCGCCGTGAATAGATTTCGAACAACCTAAGTATATCCAATAAAAAAAATCTGTAATGACAGAAATCATTAAAAATCATTCAAAATTATTTAAAAATAAAACATTTCTTATTTCTTAATGTTTGTCATTTTTTGTGAAAAATGACCCTATTTACCCTTTTTTGAACTCTTTTTGGGCTTCGATGTATTTTAAGTGCTTAAAGTTCAACAATTTTGAAATTGAAGAGCTTAAAATGGTAAGATTTTTAATTATTCATTATTTTAAAATCACAGCCTTGATTTTTAAACGTTAGCAGATTTTTCCTGTCAATTTAGCCTTTAAAACTGAATAATTTTCAATTCGAAAATGGTCCAAACGGAAGACTTTCAAAATTCAAGAATTTTGTTTTTAAGTGCTTAAAGTTGTACAGTTTTGAAATTGAAAAACTTAAAATTGTACGGTTTTTAATTTTACATTATTTATAAATTACTGGTTTGATTTTAACATCTTGAGCATTTCTTTCTGTTCATTAAACCCTTCAAAACTGAGTACTTCTTAATTCAAAAATGGACCAAATTAAACGCACTTTGAATTAAAAACTTTTAAAATTGAAGAATTTTTTTATTTTAACTTGATTTCAACAACTTAACATTTTTTTCTGCTCATTTAAGCCTTCAAACCTGAATAATTTCCAATCCAAAAATGGTTTCAATTAGATATTTCAAAGTTAAAACTTTCGAAATGGAAGAATTCTGAATTTAAAGTGCTTTAATTTTTACACTTTTCAAATCGCAATGCCTGAAACTGTGCTTTTTACAATTTTTTTAGAATTACAGACTTGATTTTAACACCTTCTCGAAAAATTGGAAAGGCGCAAGTGCAACTATAGTTCCCACAGAAGGTTTCAATGTTTGGGGTGTCGTTTGGGAAATAGATAACAGCAATCTGCCTTGTTTGGATAAACAAGAAGGTGTTGCAGATAATATCTATTTTCCTCTGACAGTGAGTGTCAAAACTCCCGAGGGTCAAATTTTGGATTGTCGATCTTATCAACAATGCAATAATCCCAAGGAATATGTGAATCTAAAATTATTGCCTGAAGAAAGACAACCGTCTCCACAATATCTGTACGTATTATCTTGCAAAATTTACCTGGTAATAATATTTCAATTTCATTTAAAACAAATATACCTTTGCAGAAACGTAATTCTGAAAGGAGCACGAGAAAACCATTTGCCTACAGACTATATTCAGTTTCTGGAGAGTATACCTCATAATGGATATAACGGAGAAATTGATAGAAGGTGAGATTTAAATTATCCAGTTATTCAAATAACAAGATTAACGGACTTCACACTCTTACCCCTGTACCTCTCTTTTACCCTTTTTTTTAAAGAACCCCTCTTTTTCCTCTGTTTTCAAGAAACTTCCCCCTTTTCTCTTTTTTTTTTTGCTTAAATGCAAACTAAATTAATAGAACCCAATAAGAAAATCAAACTATTTTTCGTTGAAAGTTAATTCGTTCTGATTAAAAAGACTACCGTTATATTCTTTATCGAAAATTCATATTTTCGGGTTGAACATTCAAGTGTTTCATACAAAATTCATCTTTTTCGCTTGAAAATTCAACAATGTGGTTTAAAATTCAACTCTTTTGTTGGAAATTCGTCTTCTTGGTTGGCAAATTCATCTCTCGGTAGAAATTTCATATTTTTTGGTTAAAAATGCAACTGTTTGGTTGAAAATTAATCTATTTTTTTGTTGTTTGAGGATTCAGCTACTTTGTCGAAAATTCCTTTATTTTTGTTAAATTCAACTGTTTTTCATTTAAAATTAAAATCTTTTTTGGTTGCAATATCAACTATAACATTTTTCGTTGAGAATTTATCTTTTTTGGTAGAAAATTCAACTGTTTTGTTGAAAATTCGTCTTTATGGTTAGAAAATTCTACTTGTTTGAAAATTGAACTACTTTGTAAAAAATTAATTTCTTTGGTTCAAGATTCATCTCTCAGATAAAATTTTTCTTTTTGGTTTGCAAATAAATATTTGTCATTTAAAAATGCACCTGTTAGGTTGAACATTAATCTCTTTTGGTTGAGGATTCAACTATTTTGTACAAAATTCATTTTTTTGGTTGGAGATTTTTCTCTTTGGTTGAGATTTTTTTGGTTGAAACTCAATTACGTTTTTGCAAGTTGAACTACTTTATAAAAAATTAATTAATTAATTAATTGAGATTTAACCTTTTTTTGCTGGAAATTCATATCTTCTGGTTGAAAAATCCACTGTTTTATAGAAACTTCAACTTTTTGGCTTTAAATTTCACAATTCTGTTGAAATTTTTGTTCTTTATTAACCAAGAAATCATTATTAGTTGAAAATTGTTCTTTTTGGTTTATAAATTCTTTTTTGTTATTTAAAAAATGCAACTGTCAGGTTGACAATTTATCTGTTTTGGTTGAAGATTCAACTGTTTTGTTAAAAATTAATTTTGTTGTTTGAAGATTCATTTCTTTGATTGAAAATTGTTCAAAATTTCTCTTCTTGGGTTGAAATTTCATCTTTTTTGGTTTGAAAATTCAACTATTTGGTGGTAAATGCAACTGTTTGATTGAAAATAATTTTTTTTTTTTGAAAATTCATCTTTCTTGATTGAAAATTAACATTTTTGTTGAAAATTCATCTTTTTGGGTGTAATAGCGCAAATTTTTCCCGAAAATTGCCACTTTTTAGCTTGAAAACTTTCGTCTTATTATCTTTTGCAAATTCAACTATTTTGTTGAAAATGCAATATATTTTGACTTGAAATTATTCCCCTATTTTCTGAAAAATTACCCTATTCCTCCCATTTTGTACATTTGACAAAGAACATAACTTCAAAAAGAAACGAAATAAAATTATAAATATGTATAAAATGAATTAAAAAAATGAATCTAACTTAATTTTGAAGATGAATTACGTTTGAGAAATAGTTACACAGGTACTCAATCATAAACATATGATTAATTAGACCATACTGCACTTTATTGTGAAATTTCCTGATTATCTTTCTGGGTGATAATTCGAATTTATGCATCGCAGCCTCGCTCCACATGGAGTTTGACGTCAACAACCTTCCGGCCTTTCAAGGAATTTCCAACTTTTGGATACTTCATCGCAAATTCGAGGGCTTGATCATCGGACGTGCATTCCAATTCTTGTCGAGGAACTCCCAAGAACTTGATATCAGTTTTATTCGCCTAATAAGACAAAGGTGATAAGTGATAAATTTACTAAATAAATTACTAAATAAATAATTGACGATACAGAGCTTTATAGAATTTTGAATATATTTTGTATTAATCTTGAATTTAAATAATAGTGTATAGTATATAGTTTAGTGTATAGTCCGAAATATAAAAGTGTGCAATGGTAAATTAAATTTAGTTTCTGAGCCAAATTTCCAGTTTTATAACCTAATATATTAAAAGTATTAAAAATGAACTTCAATATTTATTTAAAATGTTACATTTTTAGTTAAAAATTCTTTTTTTTTTATTAAAAAATTTATTATTTGGTGGAAAATTGAATTATTTTATTAAAAATTCAACTATTTTGTTAAAAAGTCATATTTCTTGGTTGAAAATTCCACTGTTTTGTTGAAAATTCGACTTTGTGGATTGAAAATTCAAAATTTTGATATATTTTTTTTTCTTCCTTCACTAAAAACTTTTTTTGTTTGAAAATTCAACTATTTTGTAGAAAGTTTTCATTTTTGGCTTTATAATTCAAAAATTTGGTAGATAATTTAACTATTTGGTTGAAAATTTTGTTATTTTATTGATTTATTTATTTTGTAAAAAATTCAAATGTTTGGTTTAAAAATCAATTTTTGTTTAAGAATTAACTATTTTGTGGAAAATTCATCTTTTTGGCTTAAAAAATACAACAATTTGGTTGAATATAAAATTTTTTGTTGAAAATTTAACTCTTTGTAGAAAATTCGTCTTTTTCTTAAAAAATCAAGAATTGGGTTAAAAATGAACTTTTTTGTTGAAAATTTAACTGTTTTGTAGAAAATTTGTCTTTTTGGCTTAAAAATTCAACAATTTGCTTACATTTTTCTTTCTTTCTTGGATGAAATATTTTTTTTTGTCGGAAATTAAACTATTTCGTTAAAACTTCGACTTTTTTTAAAAGAAATTAACTGGTTTCTATTTAAAATTAAAATCTTTTATTGTCGAAAATTTAACTGGTTTGTATAAAGTTTGTCTTTTGGGCTTGAAAATTCAAGAATTTGGTTAAATTTCTCTTCTGGACCGAAATAGTATATTGTGCTACAAGCGGGGAAAGTAGGAAGTTCCACACGAGTGTGAAGTTTACTGTACGAGCCAGAGGCGTGTTAGAGGCGAGCCGAAAGCAAGCTGTAAACGAGCTGAAGACAAGCCTAAACCAACTCGAAGATGAGCCCACGGAAAGTACTGTAAACCTCACAGGAGTTACAACTGTTTACTTTCAGCACCTGTTGCACACGATATTTTTTGTGACCAATGCAGGAAATTTTTAATTTGAGAAGCAATAAAAATAAATTTTTCAGACATTTTTGGTAAAATTACGAAAATTCTGCGTAATTCGCCATTTCCGCATATTTTTCTTGTACGCTACAACACAACAAATATGTACAACGAAAAGTATATAATTTTATATAAACATCAACGACAGGGGGAGAGATTTAATTGAATATATAGCAGGCACAGAACTGGAGATTCTGAATCGGGGTGATATTCCCACATTCCAGACACAAAACAGGAGTAAGGTTTTCGATTTGACTCTATTTTCGGGTGCACTGAGGAGTAGGGTAGTGGACTGGAAAGTCTCCGATGAGAAATATCTCTCGGACCAGAAATATATCCTGTTTGGATTAACCCTAGGAAAACCAGTGGTTTCTAAGATCAGGAAACCCAGAAATACACTTTGGGACTCGTATAAAGAGGATCTCAAAGGGAGACTTGCGGAATTTCCCACTTCAATTGATGAGTTAGAGCATGCCGCGGATTTACTGCGAAGGGCTCTGACTACGTCATATGTGAACAATTGCCCTACAAGCACAATTAAGTCTAGGAAGGGAGCAGGATGGTGGAATACCCACCTAGAGAGACTGCGTAAAAAGACGAGAATGTTTGCCAAAGATGAAGAAGTAACGCTAAATCACCTGATGGAAGTTTACTTCAAGGGTGTTCAACGACTCCGAACCGACCAAGAGGAGGCTGACTGGGGCCAAGAGGTGGTGATGGCCGTCTGGAATTTCGCCTCTAAGGTCGCTGACTACAAGAATGTGAAATGGGCCTTAGGGTCCTTCTGTCCTTTCAAATCACCAGGGGCGGGTGCTATTTATCCATCGCTTCTACAAAAAGGCATGGATTTGGTCGTCCCTTCTCTGACGAAATTATTTAGTACAAGTATAGCCCTTAAACACGTGCCATCGGCATGGAAGGATAGCAGTGTGGCCTTCATACCCAAACCTGGGAGGGAAGGTTACACTGTTGCATGCTACGTCGGAGAAGACTCGAAACCAGATTGGGCGAGGGCCTAGTAAGGGAAATATCTTCGCAGGGATGCCCAAAGGGGGGTGTCCTGTCGCCCCTCCTGTGGTACATTGTTGTGGATGGCCTCCTTCGAAGGCTAAATAAAGTAGAGCTCTGGTGCGATAGCTCAGGGCTCTAGATAAATCCTGAAAAGACCAACCTGGTTATTTTCACGAAAAAATATGAAATTCCAAATTTGACGCTCCTGTATTCTGCGGTGGGAAGCTGGCGTTTTCAGATTCAGTTAGGTATATGGGAGTAATCCTAGATAGCAAACTGAACTGGGCAAAGCATCTGGAGACCCAATGCAGGAAGTGTGTCATGACTTTTTGGCATGTGCAGGAGAGCCTTTGGGTTAACGTGGGGTCTAGGGCCTAAAATGCTTGCATGACTCTACTCTGCTGTCCTAAAACCCAGGCTCCTCCATGCGGCCGTGGTCTAGTGGCCACGAACGGAACTCAAAACAATGCAAAAAAGGCTTCGAAGAATACAAACGCTAGCATTCAAGGATTTAACTGGAGCAATGAGGACAACGCTCACAGGGGCGATAGGATTCATGCTCTGCAAAGAACGCTACATGTTGCGATAAGCGCTAGAGTGGCGCACGCGATGGCCGCCTGGCAAGAGCAAATAGATGGATTCGGGGGACTAGGCACACTAGGCTCCAGATTGATATCAATGCATTGCCTATTCTACAAATGTGGCAAGATAAAATAACGAAACGCATCAACTTTGCCAAAGCTTTCCGCGTCTGTATCCGAAGCAGGGATCTGTGGAGAACAAGTGGTAACCCGCTTCTCCAAGGGGAAATCTGGTATACGGATGGCTCCGGGGGTGATAAAGGGTCAGGAACAAGAATCTATGACAGCAAGAGAGAATGGAATAGGGATACCACTTGGTCGACATGCTTCTGTCTTTCGGGTGGAGGTCCTGGCCGTCCTTCGCTGTGCTGAAACTCTAATAGAAGGAAACGCTGCTGGCAGACAGATTGCTATCTGTTCCGACAGTCAAGCGACACTAACTGCAATAGGAAAACCAGACATAACATCAGAACTGGTTTGGGAATGCAAGAAGGCATTAAACCAAATTGCAGAAAGAAACAATGTAGCTCTCATATGGGTCCTGGTCACACAGCGATCAAGGGCAGGGAAAGGGCGGACCATTTGGCAAAACGCGGCGCAGCAAGTGAATACATAGGACGAGAACCGGTACTGGGAATAGCGTCTTGCTGTATCAGTTTGGCCATTAAAAGTTGAATCCGAACAAAAATCACCGCTATCCTGAACTTTGTATGCTTAAACTAGCCGAAACCGCAAACATCAAGAATGTTGAATGTAGCTGGCTAGGTCAACTTATTAAATGTTTGGAGGGAGCGGGCATAAGTCGCAATCTCATGGATCTCAATGGTCCCAATCTTAGAACTCAAATCGATACTAAAGCTGATAGATACCGTTATTATTTCCATTCGCGGGATTCGTTAAGATTGGAAAACAGTAACTTTAGATATATATACAGTCAAATTTTAAAGAACGATGCTCTACCACAGCAATGAATACGTGTCAATACGATATCTCGGTTGAGGTGATGTATTCTGTTTACAAGCGTGCCAAAGCTGGCTTCGAATTGTTTCAATAAAGTTAAAAGTGATACACAATCACCTTTTTTTATTAAATTGTTTCGCTTATTAAAATTCCTATTTTTATGAAATTCCAAAATTAATATCTATTACGCAGCCCTAAGAAAATCAATATATATGGACGAATCATATCAAAAAGATTAAAAAGTTAAGAAGATGGCGCTGGCTTTCCTGAAAAATTCAAACTCATTATTTTCTTCGAAAATTTACATCTAACAGAAAAGCCCAAAATTAAAACTTTTCCATAAGAAAAGTTCCACAAAATTTTTTTTCTACTGTTTCTACTGATTCTTTTGCAGAAATTTAATTTCTAGGCAACCTTGCTCTCCTTCCACTTGCTTCTTTTATTATCACAGAAACTGCCAGATTTTTTAGGTCATAGTCATTTTCTTATCTTTGTTTGCAGTTTGAAACATAAAGTAAATGAAAATAAGAAAATTGGTATCAATTCTGGTTTGTAATCGTACTGTTCTCTTTGAATAATCTGAAGATTACAGTGGTAATAAATTTAACAAATAAAAAAATTTCGAAGTCTGAGATGCACAATCTTTCCCTTTCAACTCTATTTGTTTTGATGAATAAATAAAACGCGTCATACGGAAGTCGTGAAAGTTAGTATAAATAGCCTTCCAAATTCTTTAGTAATCAGTTCACTCTTTTCTTTCTTGGTCCTTGTGACAGTTAGAAAAATGAATATAATTACTCCTGTTCTATTCCTCACGTTCGCGGGGTTCGCACCCAACGATTGTAAGTATAATATAACATCACAACTAATATTTTTGAAGAATAATGCATACGTGTGCAGTTTATGCTATATTTACTGGAAAGCGTCCAATTTGAGTTTTTTATTTATAAAGATTCCAAACCTAGTTATGAACATGAATCCTGTTCTTCTGAGCTAATATTTGAAGGCCTGACATAATAGCCCTGCCACGAAGTAGAATTTTTCTGATTGAAATCCGATTTCTTCTGTTTGCTTCAAACTTATACTTTATCATAAACCAATACATTCAACATTGTAACAAAAGTTCAAAAATTGAAATATTCAAAAAATCAGAATTCAAACTCTCAAAAATGAGAAAATCTCGAATCAAGTGTGGAACGACCCTTTGTAGAGATATTTATGATTTTTCGAAGAGAATATTTCACATTGGACGTTCTTCCACAAAATTACAGAAGTTCAAGAATTTTGTATTTTGACTTCAATCAGGGAAAAATGCATTAAAAAATCTTATATTTATAAAACGCTATCCCTGATTAACCTGTATGGTTCCAATTAGAACAAAGAAAAATTATAATTTCAATCAAGAAACTCGTAAATTCCATTCAAAAAATAATGTCTAGGACTCATCACGATTTGAAGTCGTGATAGAACATTCGAGAAATTCTTGTTTGATGAAAATGGTTAAACCTTCAAGTTCACTAATGTACGAAAACTTGCTAAATATTAATTGTTTTCTGACAAAATTAGGTGATGCCATGATGAAGACATCGCACTCATTTTTTGTTGGTACGATTTTTCTGACGACCAAAAAATTCAACTTTTATAAGGGTGAATTCCAGATTGAAGGAGGAAGATCACAGCCAGAGGAATATTTCTCTGGTCCACGAGAAACTAACTTTGAATTTTATTCAGCTACCGTGCATACGTTCGGCGGTATGCGACTTATTTCTGGTGCACTATTTTTGACGAGAGATATTTTTGTTCCTGATACTGATTACGTACCAAAGAGGGAACGCTTTATGTTACTTGATGTGGAATATGAATGCGAGGGAACAATTTGGGAGGTATACGATTATCGTAATCCACCGCCTCCCATACAATCACAAGAATTCGTACGCATATATTTAACAATACCAGAAACTAAGGAGATGCGTCACAAATTAGTTAAACAAAGACCGTTACCAAACGACGAACATATCCGGAAAGCGGAGCGTGCTGCCAGGAGAGTGGCTGAGACCATAGGAGACCTGGCTTCAAACTCAGAATGGCTGAGAAGATATCTACGAATTTAATGGGGCCTACATACGTGAATGAATTCCTCAGGAATATTTACAGATTTTAATTTTGAATGAAAATTGCACGTGTCTTACATTCGTCACCTTACAATTGTTTGAATATCATCCGGTGAAAATCTCGATATTTCTGGGATATTCTGTGTATGTCGCGTTATTCTCTTATATTATGATATTCCTTTATATCATATTATTATATACTATCATGTTTTGCGATTCGTGTACACATAATCAACTAAATAAAATCATATGTCAATAATAAAGGGGTTTTCCACTCTAAGATTTTGTACAAACTGTAGTTTAGAATTTCCCCGATATTTCACCTCTAATCCAGAAAGTGTACGTTGAGTTGGCAAAATCCGGGAAATAACAGTAATTTATATTTTACTGGCAATTTTACGAATTTGCAGAAGAAAAATCCATTCAGCTACATGATATAATGTGATTAAGAATAAGTTTCAGTATAACGTTTTATAGATATGAATTTCAGTTCTTAACTTTATGATAATAGTAAGATTCTTAGATATATAAAAATAATCTGATTGAAATAAAGATCTAAAGAGACTGAATTATAAAATGATATATTGCAGAAACATAGGCGATACATTTTTGTATTTTTTTTTATTTCTGAAAATTCTTGAAATGATCAACGGTTTCGAATTATGATAGTCTTATTTTGCAATTGAAATTTTTCATATGATTCAGACACATACATCATAATATAAAAACTAAAAAACACTGAACAACAAAATTCAAAAGGGGAACTAAATGGTGAAATTTTTAGTGCTCGGTTTAGTGGCAATTCACATTATTAATTTTACATAATACTTTTTTTTATTTTTCCGATCTAAAGGAAGACATTCTCTCCTAACAATTTTGATTTCCATCTCATTCAAAATACTCAAATTATCAATCTTGACTAATCAGAAGAGGAAATATTATTCAATAATATTTTCCAGAAATTATATTATTAACATCAAAAGTATTAGCAATAAATAGAGAATAATCACGTAGGTCCTAAGAGAACCAAAAGATGGATTTTTGTCTAACCAAATTATTTCTTATAAGATATTGTTCTTAATAGAGACACTAACCCTTTACAATTCAATGGTTCTAACCTTGAAAATAAATAAATAAAATAAATAAATAAATAAAAATGAGCCAATTGTTCGAACATAAAAAGAATTTTATATGCTGCCGAGCCAATGGTCCTAACCTAATATGAACTTAATATTTGATGAGCTTTAGGCTAACTGTATTTTTCTATTCAGAAAAAATAATTTTTTCCTATTGCCCTTATGCAGGTCCTTCTTTCATTATCCTACAGGCAGAGCAGATATCTACACTTCCAGCTATCTTAGAATTAAAAAATGCTTTCAACACAATCTCGGTTGACGTAAGTCATAGAAAATACTGAAGTTTGATGGTACACTTTATGAATTTACTTGCATACCTTTTGGCGTTTTCACGGCGCCTTACATTTTCACAAAGCTTTTAGGACCAATAGTCTCCAATCTCACAAAGTATGGGGTTCTTTCAGTTATATATAATGATGACTTTTCAATAAGTGCCTAAGCGCACATCAAATGCTTAAGCAATCTCGGCGAAACTCGCAAATGGTCAAAAAGTTCAGGGTTTTTTATCAACGAGAAAAAGAGACAGGTTATTCCAAGCACCACTTGTTTATTTTGGGGTTATATCGTCGAACATTCCAAATTGGTTTTAAAGCTTTCTAGGTCCAAAGCATTAGCTATCTTTGATTACAGATTGAAAATTTTCAAAAGTTGACAATATTTAAAATTCGAGACTTTGCGAAATTCATCTTTTCCATAATATCTTGTTGCCCTGATCATTCTTACAGTTGGTTATATAGCTAATACTTCGGAAAGAACAATAATTTGGCACATATTCATGAAGATAGCAACTTTGTTGCTCGAATATTGTCGATAATAAATAAGAATGACGTCTTTATCTTTAAGAAACCTCAACTTTGTAATCGAAATCTTCACAGATTCACCCTTGCCGGTTGTGGTGTTGTCTGTGGTTCTGAGAAATTTCACGGATTTTCGACTCAACATGACCAAGAACTCAATATTAATGCCTAAGAGGATAAAAGCTCTATGGCCTTCACTGTTTCACTAGAAATTGAAATACTTGTTATGTTCCAGTGAGAATAGATAGTACAACAGTCATCTGTCACATTCACTAAATTGGATACATTCAGCATGTTCATTTAAATAAGATGGCTGAAGAAATTAGAAAACAGTGAGAAGAAAGAATGAATTTCATATTTACTCATTATATTAGCTCCAAATGAAATTTCGAGGCAGATCATCAATCCCAAAAATTATTGCATAAAATTGAATATGAATGAGCTGATTTCGCTTAAAAAAATAAATAAATAGATAACTAAAAAATTTGAAAAGCCGAATAGGAATGTATTTGCTAGCCAAACAAATGATGAATGTGTGCCTTATGTATCGTAGAAGAATGATCTCGATTCTGTAGCAGTAGATGCTTTTACGTTGTCTGGAAAAAAATTCCTTTTTCATGCCTTCCCAACTTTTGCAATCACCTTAAAGGCTTTGAACAAAATCAGATCTGAGAAATATGAGGGTATTGTGATTATTCCAGACTGGCCTATTCATCCTCAGCACCCTGTTTTCCAAATGCTGCTGGTACAAGAACCAATTTATTTTGAGCCAAAAATGAATCTCCTACTTTCTTGTAATAGTGAAACACATCCACTTTGGAGACACCTCACTCCGATAGCCGAAAGGTTGTCCGGCAAGCCTCAAGGGGGAAAGTAATTCCAGAAACATCGTTGAAAATTCTGTGGCTTATATTAAAAACTGATCAAAATACAGAACTATGGTGTGGCATTTAAGAAATAGCGGACCTTTTTTCTGCGTAACTCTATCAATCCTCATAAGCCAGAAGTTCTTGCGACTCTTATGTTTCTTACTCAAGAGTAAGAGAAACGGCTCTTCATATATTAAACTTAAGTGTACCAGATCTGCGTTATCCTTGATTGCAGATTCTTGAATCACCAACGATGAAAGAGTACAACGGTTTTTTAATGAATGTTGAAATTATGACCAGCTCGCCTCAGATACGACCACACATAGAATCTGCAAATGGTTTCAAATTAGTTTCCTTCCTGATCGACCAATGAAGACCTGCATTTTCAAGATTGGTCCAGAAAGCTTGACACGCTCCTAGATCTCACTAAAATTCATAGAATGCAAGCCTTTGCTTCTGTTAATATCAGTAACATTAGAAAGACATTAGCTTTAATTAGGATTAATATTATATATCAGATTAAAATTCAGAATTGCAATAAAGCGCAATCGGTACGCGGAATTGACGTAGAATCTTTTTTCCACATAGTACCTATTTGTGACATGTAGCTACTTCTACCGCTAAGAATCTTGGCGTTGATTTGCATTTGACTGAAGAGACAACTGTATGGACTGAAAACTCAACAACGTTCGCTAGCTTTTACGATAGTTTTGTCATCGAAGATAGCGTACAATTCGCTAAGTCTATACTGAATTTCCATACTTAATTCTATCTTGATCCAAGAAGATTTTCTTCAAGTTTGCTATTTTGATATAAAAGTATATAATATCATTCATGTTCCTCCATTGCAACAAACGAAATAAGTTGCCGTATTTCTTGTTGCTTTCAACATCTACCATTTGATCTTGAGGAGAAGGCGCCTCCTCCGAATAGATCCAACCCACCCTGTTTTACATACCAATTATATAATTTTAATCAGATCACTAGTTAATACCGCAACGCCTTCAATAAATGACAAGGCCCGCATATCGCAGAACAGAAGAGAAACGCGCGCCATATTTTCTTTATTTAACTTTCGAAATCGTAGCTCGACTAACCGGAAGTAGGGGGACTACCATTTGATGTATTCGGAGGAGGCGCTCATACAATTGAAATCGAACTTCACTTACAAGTAAGTTCGTTCAATCAATAAATTTGAAGGTCTTATAGAGGATTTGAAAATATAAAAATAAGATTTATAAGAGATTCTTATTAGGGCTAAAGTAGGTCCTACGCGGTTCAAAAGAGTACATGCCGGGTTAGGCAGAACTAAGGGAGGTTTTATTTGAAATTATGCAGGGATTAAATAGGGCTAGAATTTCACGGGGTTAGCACACTTTTTGAGGGTGTAAAAAGTGTTCTCGGAAAGTCGAACAATTTATCCTTACGACTTTTTCCGATTGAAATAAAACTATCAGAGTTATAGCATTTTCAGAATTGAAAAAAACAAACGAAAATGCAAATTTCAAGACGAAAAACGCACGATATAATAAAAAAGCCAAGAGCAGAAAAACGTTTCTTTTTGGAAGCCCTACAAGATTATCAAGACAGTTTTTGAAATTTTTCTGAAAAATCAACCATTTGAATTATTTCACCAACAGTTCTAGTTCTAACCACAAACAAAAGTGGATAAGACTGGATTTTCAATTAAAAAACAGATAATGTTAGGTAGAAACTTAATTTTTACCTCTTTCCCAAAAAAAATATCTTATGTTATAAAATATATAAATACCAGATCAATCTTTGAAATTTTGTCCATTGTTTTCGTTGAACTTGCGCCACCTATTAGGTAACTTACGGATGCCATCACGAACGAAACTTGGAGTCTTTGAGCCGATAAAGTCATCGACAAATTTTCGAACGTCGTCCAGATTTTGAAATTGCCCATCTGCTAAAGCCTACATACATTCAAAATACATACGTTGCATTGACCGGAACAGGCTATAATCGGATGGGGCCGAGTCTGGTGAATATGCCGCGTGCGGGACAACTTCCCAGCCCAAGTTCAAAATGGTTTGCTGAGTCGCGCGAGCAACATGAGGTCGAGCGCTGGCATGGAGCAGCATAACTCTTCGGCTTCCTTGCCACGTAAATGGCCTTTTCTCATGAAGCATCTCGTTTAATTTTTTAAATTGCCCACTGTAGCGTTCTGCAGTAACTGATTGACCTGTTTGCAAAAGCTCATAATAGAGAACAGCCTTCGTATCCCAAGGCCATTTACTGGGCAAGGAAGCCGCAAAGTTATGCTGTTCCATGACAACGCTCGACCTCGTTTTGCTCGCGCGACTCAGCAAACCATTTTAAACTTGAGCTGGAAAGTTCTTTCGCACGCGGCATATTTGCTAGACTTGACCCCATCGGATTATCACCTGTTCTGGTCAATGCAACAGGCTTTGGCAGATAGGCGATTCCAAACTCTGGATGATGTTCAAAAATTCGTCGATGATTTTATCGGCTCGAAGACTCAAAGTTTCTTCCGCGATGGCATCGGTAAGTAATCTGAGAGGTGGCGCAAGGTAATCGAAATTAATGGACAATATTTCAAAGATTGATCTGGCATTTACATATTTTATAATACGGTACATTTTTCTGGAAAAATAGGTAAAAATTAAGTAATACACCTAATATTTAGAGCAAAAGGATCAATTAAAATAATTGCATTAAAGTAGTAAAAATTTCAATTAAACAAATGAATTTTCGCCCAAAAACATGAATTTAAAAAGTTAAAAATTCAACTACAGGTTCAACCATTTAGTTGAAAATTCGTTTTTTAGTAAAAAATTAGACTGCTTCTTGAACACTTGATATACTTTGCTACAAAATTTGTTACTCTAGTAACAAAATATCTATTTTTTTTTGCTGAAAAATTCTACTATTTATTAAAAAAGAATTTCCTTAGTTGAACATTGATCATTCGAGTTGGGAATCAGTTTTTAACATAAAATTTAACTGTTCCGTTTTTAATTAAATATTTATCTTTTTTGGTTAAAAAGAAAATGTGTTACTTGCACAATTTGAAGAAATTCTAAATTATGCAAAAAATTATAATTAATATTATTGTAATATTATTATAACATTCATTATTATAAGAATAACAGTTTTTGGAAAGTCTAAAGTGAAAAGAAATAACGTAAAGATGAAAGTAGGCCATAAGAAATAACGTTACCTTCGTTTTCTAAAAATATGATTTTGTTTTCAAAAATGTGATGTTTGTGCTGTTTCCACCTGCTCTGATTTGTCTCACCTTGATAAGGGTAAAAGAAATAGAAAAGTGAAGGCAGAGGACTTCGTTGGTTAACTTTTAATTTTTCTTTCACCTTTGTTATTTTTGTGCAAAGAAGCAAATTTTTTTGTTTTTAAAAATTGCAATTGGACCATTTTGTGGTGGTTCTTCAAATTTGATCGTTGGATTCTTGTATTATTTCCAGAAATTCTATATATTATTTTTCAATAATATGCTAATCAAAACCTTCTTTGACTATTTTAATTATGGAAATTTCGTGAAGTATTTCAAAAACACCAAGAGATTCATTTGCAATTTATTAAATACCTTTAAAATGTATTGTTTGAAATTCCATTAAAAACATTTAAAATCTGACGAAATCCTTTAAAGTCAGTGGATGTAGTTAAGAATCTTTTAAAATGCTGTAAAATCTACGAAAGCACTTTAAACATCTCAAAATTCACTGGAAACTTTTAAAAGATTTTGCATATTTCGAAATTTCCTAAAATCTCTTAAGATTCTTTGAAGTCTCTGAACATTTTTTATGATCCACAAAAATTGTTTTCAGTATATTAAAATCCCTGAAGATCACTCAAATTTCATCAAAATTATTCGATATTAATTGAAATTCCCTGAAACCTTTTATAGTCCCTTTAAATCTCGCTAAATCCCTTACAAGCTTTGAAAATCTCGGTTATTTTTGTAAAGTTTTTCTAATTTTTTCAAAAACACTTTTTATTGCTTTAAAATGCCTTAAAATCCCTTAAGATCCTTTCGAATCATTGGAAATCATTTAATTATATTGAATAAATAGGTTTCAGATTTGTATTCAAAAGCTAGTCTATCCAGGTACCATGTTTTGAATCATGGGAAAACAGGTCTCTTCTTAAGAAGAAAATTGATTTCAGGAATTGAAATGACTTATCAAATATTTTTACATATACTTAAAAAATCATTATCCTTGAAATAAAATGTTGTTTATGAAAAATTTGAAACATTGAAAAATTAGAAACAGAAAAACACTTAAATAAGAAGATTTAGAATAATAATGGTTAGAATAAATTAAAGACTAAAATTATCTGCTGTTGACTGAAATTTTCGAAAATGAAACAAATATCTTCAACGATGGAATTTTTCATGTATTCTCTGGTTGAAAACATATTTTTCAGTTGATAATTCAATTGTTTGTTTTGAAAATATTTTTTCTTTATTGAAAATACATCATTTTTAAAAGTTGAGGATTTTTCTTCCTTAATGTAATAGATTGAAAATTCGTCTTTTGGTAGAAAATTGATTTTTTATGGTAGAAAAGTCATCTTTCTTTGTTGATTTTTTTCTGCTTGAGACTATTATAATATGATTGGTTCGAAATTCATCTTGTTTGGTTAAAAATTGTAGGATTTGGTTGAAAATTTCAGTATTTTGTTCAAAATGCACAAAATTAATCCTCTGGGTTGAAAATTCATCTTTTGGGTTGAACTCTTGTGCTAAAAATTCGTTTTTTTTTATTAGAAATTAATTTTGTCAACTAACAATGTAACTATTCCAGTTCTTGTGAAAAATCGATGTTTTACAATCAAAATTGATTTTGTCCAGTTGAAAATTCATGTATTTTTTTCTAAATTCGTCTTTTTTTGTCGAAAATTAAGATTTTTGATTGAAATTTCATTTTTTCTTATTCAGAATGAAGCTGTTTGGGTATGAATGACTTCTGTTGAAACTAACCTTTTTTGATGAAAATCAAACTATTTTCATGAAAATCCGACTTTTTGGTAATTAATTTTGATTACAAATTTAATTATTTTCATGACAATTTAGATATTTCATTGTCATTTTTTTGGTCGAAAATTGAACTATTTAATTAAAAAATCGTTCATGTGGATTAAAAATTCATTTTTTTTGTCTTAACATTAATCCTCTTTGGTTCTGAAAAACTCGTCTTATTGGCATGAAATTTTTACTATTTGGTTAATAGTTTATCTATTTTGTTGAAAAATCGTCTCTTCGGCTTGAAAGTTTAACTAATAAGCTGTTATTGACACTGATTAATTGACGATTATTTCCCATTTCAAGATAGAATGAAACTGTATTGTACCTATTTTTTATATCATGGTATAACACAGAATTAAAATTCTCTCAGAATATGCTCTGACGAAACTAAAAGTTATCATTATTTTTAAAAATTGTGTGAGTGGAATAGGCGAAATTAATGCATTTTTTTTAGTAGAAAATAGTATTACCAAGCCATAAACTGATTTTTAATTGTTTGTAGTTTTCATGAATTATAAATATTTGTACGCTTTTGATTAAGGTGAAGGAATAACAATGAATTTGCAATCATGGTCAAATTTGTCATTATGATAAGCAAAATGTATCACATTATTTACTGGAGCAGTGTAATACATTTTTTTATCCTCGCTCCTTAGCATTTTGTATAGAAATCGACTTTGGAATGACTTAGCCTTGGCTGAGTAAAAGTTGGATTTAAAAGAAGAAATAAATTCTTGGAAATATTGTATTACTACGAACTGTTCTATAAGACTCATTTCAAACAAAATTTCTATTAGTTCATCTAGAAATTAAATAAATATTTTCGGCAAACCCAGACACGGTGCGTGAATAAAGCAAGGTAAAATAGATTGAGTATGCAAATATTAATTCAATCTTATCATTTTGAAGAAAAATAACTTGAAAAAACCTTGCTGAATGTCACGTAGTCTTTTTACGAGCATCGCAATCAGCTTTCGGTTGTTTCAATAGAGCTGAAAATCTTACACAATCGCCTCCTTTCATCAAACACATATATGTGCATCTGAGAAATCTTTAAGGTTCCTTAAATTGGGACTTAAACTAAAAAGCGAAACAGATGTATGTTCATATGTGCTCGATAGATTGTACCTTCAACTAAAATCTTAGATTAATCAAAGACCAGTGAAAGTGCACGCTGAATTACGCCTGCGTTAGATATAAAAAAAATTGAGCATATTAACAAGAATAAAATGCACTGCCTTGCCCCCCCCCCTCTTTTTATATTATTTTATAACATAGCTTAGGTCAATATATGTCTATATGGAAAACACATATACACATATATCGATTATACCAAGATATGATAAGTTAGAGTGAGCTTTATTCTTTTTAGTTATTTAGTACCAATAATTAATAATAATTGATTTTAGAAATATGTGCAATTAGTTTCTACAAAATAGGATGACTATTGGAATTGTTTATCCCCAAGATTTGAAAAAAGGTTCATGTTAATGATAGTTACTGACAAAGACATCCAAAAAGTCGTCCTAATGTACTTTCTCACTTCCCGTTTGCTTAGCAAGGCCGCCGGGCGAGTCGAGAGCAGCTAGAGTAATTTATCGCTGTACAAACGACGAGAAGACAGACACGTCGCTCTGCTTCTCCCTCAAAATCAATTAATAAAAATGATCTCAAAGATAAAATCTCTCTTTTTCGCTCATTTCTTTCCAACGCAAGGTTTCGTTTTCGGATCTCTTTCCTTCTTGTGAGTCATCGTCGTTTGGAATCACTTGGACCGCAGCCATATCCGCTCAACAAGGAGTTTCTGAAGCAGTACATTCTGTGAAGCGCAATAGTGATCCCTCCGCCTCGTGAATCCGTTCCGCAATCCTTCCCCAGTACTTTCCTTCAATCTTCTATATTACAAAATTCGGACATTCCCGCAAGTTTCGTGAAAAAAAATGAAAAGTGTAATAGTGATTCATGCAACAAACTGTCTTACGCGTACGACACTAGCCCTTTCGGGTGGCCCTCTGGTCGTAAGGCAAGGATTCCTGTCAATTGACAAGAGGCTGGCCTGTAACAGGGCTGGCTGTTTTATCCATTCACAGAAATTCAGAGGCTCGTCCTCCTTTCTTTCTTCGCAAGAGGTGCGAGGCTTGGCCTGTAACAGGGTGGCCTTTGTGATGTTGCAGTTTTGCACCTCACAAAAATTAGAATAAAAATTCAAATTTTAACGCAGTGACAAAATATTTGACGCTTCGAGTAGATTCGTCGCTTTATGATTTTGATTGTCAATTTCTTTTAGTTAATTAGTTAAAATTTTGTTTATTGCATTTTTTTTGCATTATTGTGAGGATTTTTGCGGTATTGAGTTGGAGCATTCCGACCCCTAAACGTTTTAAGTTATCTGGCTCTTTTCCGCGTCGCAATCTCGACTTTTAGGTTCTCGCTTCATTAATGAATTTGAATTTCTAAAAACCCGCCCCATATCTTGCCGCTCTATAGACTCCTGCACGGCTGGCAGCGCTTCATAAAGGGTGAGGCAAAGGAGGTATACCTACCATCGCCCACCTGTCAGAGAGACGACCCATGGAATATGCGTAAACTGGGCGCCTGGCTCGCCGCCCGATCCAAAGCCAACGCCGCTCCCCAGCCACCCAAGGCCGACTGACCCCCTCCCTCTCCCACCAACAAAGAATGTCCCCCCGCCACGCACTAAATATGACAAGGGAAAGATATCAAATTGACGGCTCGACCTTCAACTCCCCCTTCAACTCGCTGTTGCCCCGAATGATCTAGGGTCAGAATTATATCCACTTGAAGTGACTTGGTTTCTGAGTCTTATCCCCAAAACTCGGAGGCGCCCGCACAACCCCCTTCTCACACGGAAACGAACAAAGACGAGACCGTCACCACAACTCCGGCCGAGCGCGCCACAAACATTCAAAGGCCACCACTCAAAGGACGAGAGGCAAATCTTTCCCGCTGCTCCACGCAGCGCTTCACGCGTTCTGTTCAGGGAACAGAAAGAGCAGAACGAGGCCACATTAGGGCCTAGTAACCGCCAGTTCACAGTCAAAAGGACAATCGATCCACGGAGAATACTGCTACCACCCGTCGAGCCAGAAAGAGTCAGCAACGTCGTACGATCCCCACACAGGAGCAATCCAATAATGCGTGTAATTTGTACGCCGGACGTTTCAGTGCCTACCTTCTCAGGCCTCGACCATGAGGATCCAGAGGTGTTTCTGGATCAATTTGAAGCATACTTCACGGAGGCCTTGATAAAGCCTACGCTGTGATCCAGAATGGCCCACAAATCATTACCAGACAAGGCCTCTAAGTGGTACGAGGTTTATCAGAACTTGTCACTGTCACGGACAAAGTTCCGGAACATGGAGATGCAGCACTTCACCGGAGTCACTGCATCGAACAAACTCTATGTTAAACTCTATCCTACCAAGCAAGAAGAGGAAGCCACCATCACCACATTTTAGGAGTTGGTCGAACGGGCCGTACAGGCCAAAATGACGAGGCCGAGGAGAACTCTCGGAAGGCAACAGTGTTGCCAATGCTCCTGATTTTACAAGATATCTCGTGCTTTTTGAATGAGTCTCATGATCTTCTGATTTTCTGTTGAAATCTCCTGCTTTTGTACCGTCGGGTGAAAAAAGAAGTCAGCTCCAAAGATCGTGTATAATATCTTTGAAGTGGACTCACTTTTTCATCGGCAACATCCAGGGCCCTCTCACACGATTACGGATCCGCAAGTTAAGGACTTGTGCAAGTCATGAGTATAGTGAAAATAGAGATTTTCCAGTCAGGGTAATGAGTCTTGCTAGTGGAATTTGAATTTTTCTGGGAAAAAGAGCAAATAGATGCGCCATCTGGTTGTCCATTCAGTATTTAGTACTCCCAAAGGTGGCTGTAATCTGGTGCGTGATTCAAGATCGAATTAAATTAATTCGATTTTAACTTGCGCGCTAAATCTTGGCCAATGATAGTAATTCTCCAACGGGAAGCCAACGCGCGCTATATGTGCGGAGAACCAACTTTGAGAGCACTGATGACCTTGTTCGTAGATTTCTTTGTAATATCAGCTTTATTAAATTGGAAAAAAAAACAATTTTTCATGTCATTTTACATATATTTGATAAAAATTGAATAATAAACAATATTTTACTTCATTATCGTGATAATATTTAATTTTCTCGATCTCCTGCTTTTTTTTATATCTCATGATAAAAATCTCCTGATTTTTATTCTGACACAACGGCAACACTGGAAGGCAGCCCGACCACTAGGCCTACGCCGCAATGACATTACTGCCCGGGGCGCCACTTCCATCGCGAATGTCCCATTATAAGGGCCCGACAAAATACCGCGGTCCCGGGAAACTGAAGAGATCGGACAGCCGAGGCAGAGGCCCATGCCGCCCAGACTGCAGCCAGCGCAACCCCATTCTAAGTGCCCTGTCGACGGATCTCAGCAGCCTCCCCCGAGTACGAATGCTATCAGGACAACGGGAGGTTATTGCTGAGATTGACACGCTCGCCACCGTGAACTTCGAAAATAAATCGATATTGACGGAGGCTGAACGACAAAGCTGAACTACCGGACACACTCACGTTCTATTAGTGGCCGTAGGGCATCCACACCAGACCATACTTCGCTGGCCCTGGCTGAAGCAACATCAAGGCATCCACGACTACGTGGCTGACTGTATATTTGTCGGTACCACGGGTCGACAGAGGGTGTACCTCAGCCCCCTCCCCACTCCCATGAGCTTTCCCCCACCACAGGGAAGAGTTCGGTTCAAAATGAGTTTCCGCCCGAATATCAGGACAAGTTTGCCAAGCTTATCCGTTCACACGCCCACTTTTCACCTTCTCTTTTCACTAAAGGACTCAGGAACAGCAAAGATTATCTCCACAGTCGAATTAAAAAGTGAATACTGGCAGGTGCCCATCTCGCTGGGCTCCCGCCAGTTCACAGACTTTTCAACGCCCGGTAGCGGACAGTTCCAATTTCGCGTCATGCCTTTCGGCCGGAAAAATGCTCCGTGTACAATCCAGAATCTTATGCGCCAAGTCTTGGCCGAACAGTGGGATGTCTACGCTATCGCCTATGTGGACGATATCGCAGTTTATCCGCGAGATTGGCGGGAGCACTTACTCCATATGGCGGTAGTGTTTGAACGTTTGGCCATTTACGGGTTTACCGTTGCCCCTGCTAAATGCAGCTTTAGACAAACAACACTTCCGTACCTGGGCGACATTATAAGCACGGAGAAAAACACGACCCAAACCGGGCACATTGAAGCTATTCGAAACGCCGGCCCACCACGAACTCAAAAGGAGATTCATTCCTTTCTGGAATTTGTAACTGGGTGCAACCCGGTCACCCTCAGCAGACCGGATCCTGAACTTCGGTTCGTTCTTCAGACCGATGCTAGCACTGGCGGTATGGAGGCCGTGCTGATGCAGGAAGATGCCAAAGGAAAGAGACTCATTATTTCCTTCGCAAGCGCTTAATTCTCCGCTAACGAGGCTGGTTACCACTGTAACGAGCAGGAGTGCCTTGCAATAGTGTGGGCTTGCAAACACGATCGGCCGTTATTAGAGGACCGCCTGTTTACGTTACGGGCCGATAGGAAGACCCTTACATTGATTGAATGACAGAAAGACACACGTGATAAACTCACAAGGTGGGACCTTTTTCTAAGTAGGTTTCCGCGTACAGTCGAGCATGCATCGGGTACAAATAATGCATTGCCTGACGCATTATCTCGGCACCCGAACCCTGAAGTGTTTTCGTCGGGTGAACCGACGTGGCTGATGTGTTACCCCCTACCACCATGACCACGCACCCTGACGGAGCCATTTCAGTGCCCGTTTTCAGCGCGTTGGCTAGACTATCTCTTTTCCACGCACTCTTCGAGGCTCAACAGGAGGGCTCAGCCATTACCCATCACGCAACCCCTTAAAACAAGCTGCAGGAGGTCCAGAATCGCACACCCGAAGAGGTCAATTTCTTGGAATGAAAACAACTGACCGACAAAGGATTCAGGACATGGGAACGTTGAAATCAGGAGATAAAGAAGGGATTTAGGCTTCTTTTGCAGTTACGTACGGAAGATCCTACCCACGTCAACTACGTCACACCGTCGCCTGTCCTTTCCTCCTTCCCAACGATAACAAAGAATATCTCATTCCCCACACACAAAATAGCAAAGGGAGAAGATATCAAATGAAAAACATTAAAACTTTCCATAACAATACGCTCGAATTCTATTCGATGAGAATCGTAATATTTACCAATTATATACGATTAAAGGATTTTAAATTTATCCTAAAAAGCTCAACTAACCTCTTAACCTTTGAATGTTTTCAAATTTATTTCTTAAATATTTTCCCCAAAATTGAAACATTATAGTTCATGAAAAACTAGAAAGGTATGTCTGCGACGTGTTCGTGGAAATCATTTTTTGATATGAATCCTTCAAACATATCTAAACCTTTTCTATTCATGTACAACAAACTAGAAATTTTCATTCGATTTTAACTAATAATGGATTATTTTATTTCCTGAAAGATTCTTTACTATCTAGTTATTCACATTCGCGAGTACTATGAAATAGAAACAAAAACAATAGGAACTTCAGACATGAATTACGGAATAAAATAGCTGCTCTTAATTAAAATTTGTTAAAGATTGAACAAAAATTTTCGTCAAATCTATACACGAGGCGTGAATAAAACAAGGTCGAATAGATTATGCGTATGAATAATTCCCATTTTATCATTTTTGAGGAAGATCACGTGTAAATACGATATCTTGGTGCATGTGATGTAGTCTATTCAAAGCATAATAAAACTGCCTTCTAATTGTTTCAAGAAAGTTAACAATGTTACACAATCACTTTTTTTATTAAATTGTTTCGCTTATTAATGTTCTCCTTTTTATAAAATTTCAAAATCAATATCCATTACGCAGCCCTAAGAAAATTAATATATTTTGACGTATTATGTCAAAAAGATTTAAAAGTTAGGAAAATGGCGCTGGTTTTCCTGAAGAATTCAAATTCATTATTTTCTTTGAAAATATCCAACAAACAGAGAAGCCTAAAATTAAAATTGTTCTAGAAGAAAAGTTCTACCAATTTTTCTTTGTCTACTGCTTCTACTGATTCTTCTGCATAAATTTAATATCTAGTCAAATTTCCTCTCCTCTCAGTTACTTCTTTTATTAGCATAGACACTGCCAAATTTCTTATATCATAGTCCTTTCCTTATCCTTGTTTACAGTTCAATACATAAAGTATATAGTTAATAAACATTTTAATTCTGGTTTGCACTCGTATTGTTATCTTTGATTATTCTGAAGGCGACAGTGGTATTAAATTGAACAAATGGAGATAGTTTCAAGGAATTAGATCCACAATCTTTCTCCTTCCACTCTATTTATTCTAAAGATTAAAGAAAATTCCCCATTCGGATGTTGTAAAAATCAGTATAAATAGCCTTCGAAATTCTTCAGTAATCAGTTCACTCCTCTCTTTCTTGGTCATAGTAACAGTAAGAAAACATGAAGATAATTCCTCCTGTTCTATTCCTCACGTTCGCGGGGTTTCTATCTAACGATTGTAAGTGTAAGATAATATTACAATAAATATTCATGACAAATAATTTATACGCGTATTTAATAGTATGTTTACTTAACCGCGTCCGATTTGAGTTTTTTATTTATGAAGATTCCAAACTTCACTATAAAATCAAATTCTGCACTTCTGAACTAACATTCAAAGTCTTCACATAATAATTTTGACACTAATTAGACTTTCTCTGATATTATTATTAATGATTTGTCGAGGAAAATGTTTCACGTCTGACATTTTTTTACAAAATTTGAGTAGTTAAAGAATTTTGTATTCTGACTTCAACCTAGAAAAAATGCATGAAAGATCTTATATTGATTAAACGTTATCCCTGATTAACCGATTTCAAATTTTCTTTTCTCAAATCAAAGCTGCTGCAATTCTCAAAACGCGTGTGAAGGCCAATTAGAACAAAAAAAATTATTGCTTCCTCACAGAGCAAGATTTTTGATGACCTGAATTTTCTAATCTACTTTTTGACATGTTTCAAGATGATTCGAATCCAGAAACTAAAAAATTCCATTCAACAAATAATGTCGGGCTGTCCATCTCACCACACTTGGAAATTTTCAAGCATATCTCAGATAAACGAGGAGATCTCTCAAATTTTCTTGACATAAATTAAAGATGACGTATAAAGGATTGCGTCCTTTGAATTATGATTTTTTTTTTAAACTTTTCTGAGCCTTATCACGATTTGAAGTCTAGGTAGAACATTCGAGGAATTCTTGTTTAGCGAAAATCTTTGAACCTTTAATTTTACGAATGTACAAAAACTTGCTAAATACTAATTGTTTTTCCACAAAATTAGGTGATGCCATGGAGACATCGCACTCAATGTTTCTCGGTACGATCATGCTGATAACAAAAAAATTGAACCTTTATAAGGGAGAATTCCAGATACCAGGAGGAAGATCACCCCCACAAAGGTATTTCTCAGGTCCACAGGAAACTAACTTTGAATTTTACTCAGCTACTCTGCAAACTTTTGGTGGTATGCGGCTTATTTCTGGTCGACTATTCTTGGCAAGACCAATTGTTACTCCTGATACTGATTACGCACCAAGGAAGGAACGCTTAGTGTTACTTGATGTGGAATATGAATGCGAGGGAACAAGTTGGGAGGTATACGATTATCGTAATCAACCACCTCCCATAGAATCACTGGAATTCGTACGCATATATTTGACAATACCAGACACTAAGGAGGTGCATCACAAATTAGTCAAACAAAGACCGTTACCAAACGACGAACATATTCGAAATGCGGAGCGTGCTACCAGGAGAGTAGCTGATACCATAGGAGACCTTGCCTTGAACTCAGAATGGCTGAGGAGATATCTACGAACTTAATGGGGCCTACATACGCAAATGAAGTCTTTAGGAATATTTACAGATTTTCATTTTGAATGAAAATTTCACGTGTCTTACATTCCGCGCAGAAAAGGTTATTTACGACTCCATGTGGATATCCATAAGTAATATCGCAAATTCCTCACATTGTGAACATCTCGATATTCCTGTGATATTATGTGTGTGTCGCATTGATCTCTTATATTATTATATTCTTCTATATAATATCATTATATACTACCATGTTCTGATAATTGTGTACACATACCCAACTAAATAAAATCATCATATAACAATAATAAAGTGCTTTTTTCCCTGAAAATTTGTACAACCGGGAAATAACAGTCATTTATTCTTTACTGATAAGTTTACGAATTCGCAGAAGAAAAGTCCATTCAGCTGCATGATACAGTGCAATTTAAAATAAGTTTGATTATAACTTTCTTTAAATATGAATTTCAGTTAACTTTATGATAGTAGTACATTTTTTAGATACTAAGAAATAATTAAATTTAAATGGATATCTAAAGAGACGAGTGGAATGTAGAGAATGGTTTGAATGTCGGTTCTGAACTGTAGAATATTATGATTTAAAAATATGAATTCAATAAGACAGTTTTACTGGCATATGATTCCTTCGATTGATCAAAACGTCTGAGGGTCCTTTAAGAATACAAATACTATGATGTTCATATATGTTGAATACTCAAAGATAAATATAATAAATAGTCACACATCAGTCAAATGGTATAAATTGTCGAAAAAGACGAAAGCTTTGCTCTCGCCCCTTTAGCTGAAATTATATTAACGTGGGAGAAAAGTCAGCTTTCTGTGAAACTAATATTTAAGCATGATGATCTGATACAAATAAATCCATATTTTAGTACATTGTACATTATTCATCAGAGAATACGAATAAAATATAAATGTGTATGGATAATGACTTGAAGCCACTCTTATGGGTCCCCAAAGAAAACCCCATAAGCGACCGATTTGAATTTTACTCAATATTGCGGTTTTTTAATGCTTTGTGAAAAATTATTTTCCATGAACAATTGTTAATCGTTCAATTGGGAAAGCCCTGTTATCTTCTAAATAATTTTCAATTGTCTGAAAAATTTCAATTTGGTTCTCATTTTTTTCTCAGGTGAGTCGCGAAATGAACGCATTTTCTAGACGTTATGAGTTCTCCAATCAACTATAAAATGGACATCATTTATTAAAATAATTTCACAATCATATTCTATTTTGAAAACATAAAATTCTTAAAATAATTCAAATCGGTTTAAACCTTCACAAGTACACTTAGAAAACAAATTATTACTCAAAAACATTAAAATCTGTCGATTTGATAAGATAAAATGTATCTCCGGCTTTGCTTTAAAAAACTATACACTTAAACACTTATCATTTGATTAATTGTTAAATTATTCAAACAAATTCTTTCAATGTTATCATTGATTGAAGCACACATACTGTACAGATTTATAGTTATTACATTATAGAATTATAATTATTTTAGAAAATTCTCGGTACTCAGCTAGAATTATTACAATTATGATTTTTTTCAATCTCCTTTTCTAAGATAGTATCATAATTCTTTCAGAAAATTTCCCGTTTTGATTCAAAATTGTAATTTATTAAAAAAATTCCCTATTTCAGATTCCAATTAATTAGTTCTCATTATTTCAGCTTTGCAAAATAATATCTGTCCATTGAATAATAAAAAAACTAGTAAACAGTAACGTACGAAATTTGCGGATAAAGGGTCCCGATGAGTTAAGAAAAAAGGTATTAAGACTTACAAACTCCTCCTGGAATGACGAGATGAATCAACAATTTTCCGATGAATGTACGTGAACACGTGTGCTCACGTGCAGGCGTACATCTCGTTAATGTAATATAAATATGGAAATAATAAGTAGTTCTCAGGTATTAATTATATTTCACATTGCGAGCCAAAGTTTGGATGTTTATAGTTAGAACATAAGAGATTTTTAATGTTAACAGTGGGATAGAAGTGTCATTCAAGATTGCATATAAATCAGAGAAGTCGTTAAAGATTGTGATTATTGTTAATGAAGAATGTATAAACAAAAACTCGAATGACCGTTCTATTTGACCTAGCTACATGATTCTTTTTGGAAAATGAAGCTAGGACAGATTTAGGATACTCCTATCATTTTTAGTATTTCAGGTTAATTATTTATATTTTTAAATTGAAATTATAATTTTTATAATAATTTTAAATTCGGTGCCGACGCGCGGAGGCTAATGTAGTAGGACTAAAGCAGACGTCCCCCACTGCTTGGTTGCGATTTCGTCGTCGGCGTCTCGACCAATCAGCAGGCCCGCTGCCGTTCCCCACTGCTACAGAGAGCTCCATGCCCGGTCACCGATTGTCTTCAATCATTTCTACAGTCTTTCAGCCGTATCGGTATTCAGTACAGTCGATTATTTTCTCCGGGTTTTTCTCCATCGGGATCCAGCAGTTAGAATCTTTATCATCTCTTCGTGCAACGTGTAGTGAATCAATAAGTGAAATTTCAGTGTGTTTTATACGTCTCTTCTTATCTGGCGAACGGAGTCTGACCGACAGGTTAGTCGTCCGCTTGACGGATCAAATACCCTCGTGAAAAGAAATATCAATTTAATACCACTTCAAGACCAGTTTCAAACCACATTTGGTCCTTTTCTGGTTTGCACCCTTCAGCCTATACCTGCATTATTTATAATGTATTGAAATAGACACCACTCTCTCTCTGAAATAAGGATAGCTGTCTGTATCAACAGACTAGCTATACCCGAAGGTCCTGAAGAAGCTGGGTCATCTTAATACGTGACGTCACGAAGGTACTATAAAACAGTAAAGATTATGGCTATGGACCTGAATCGTGATGAACATAATAATGATGGAATATTAGGCGTTTAAACTGCGGCAATGAAACTCGCCCCAATCAAAGGGACACGTTAGCGCCGTCTTCTACAAGCTGCACCTATCCACGTGGATTGCCAGGATCCACCTCCGTGTTCAAGGAAACTGAGAGTTCCACCGTTAATCGCTCTTTGAGCGCCGCAGGAGTTTATTCATATTCGGGTCCTACCATCTGCAGGGGCTCTCCGAATCGCTGACAACGCATGGTCTATCTCACCTGCACATGCGGACGGACCATCTTCAATCCGTCCTGTAGAACAAGAGCCTCAACTGGTACTGGGTAGATAACAAACGGATTTTAAATTTACCCTAACACACATGGGGGTTGACGGCATACTGTGAGCTGATCACGTGAAGTTTTTAATTATGAATTTATTTTCGAAAAATATCATAAAGAAACAATATTCAACCGTCTACTTGATCGTCTTCCGTAACAAATGACATATAAGGAAACTCAGAGAAAAATATGCTTCCAAATACTAATAGATTCGTCTTTTTCAGAGGCAAACTTATATCAATTACTAATATTTCACTTTAAACTTGAAATGAGTGAAATGCGGGATAGGTATTCTTGAAATATGTTTAAAATTTTGTTTTGTAATTTGTCGTTCTCAATGTAATTAATCAATTTATATATATTAAAGGCAAAAGTTGGATGTAAAACTTGTGACCTTTTTTTCAGAGAGAAAAATTCTCTTTAAGTAAACTGACTTTGAATATTTTCAGAACTTTTACATTATCATCTCAGTGAGAATGTATTGTTTTTATTTGAAAGATGACTTTCGGTGTCCGTCTGTCTGTCGTCTTCATCGTTGTTGTTGTTCTCGTTTTTGTTATTTTATGTGCACCGGATAACTTTTGAAAGACAACTCGAGTTGGTTTGTTTTTCGGCATATTTTTTAAGATTGTAAAAAGAAGGGACGAATTCGTTAGCCAGATATTGTGGATATAGATTCGAAAAGTTAGAGCATTTTCAAAATTTTTGAGCCAATCTTTTACAGATTAAAAGATTCCATGTACAGCTATTTGTAGTAGTCGAGAATTCGACGAATTTATTTTCACGATTTTTTTTGATAAAAATAAAATTATCAGAGTGATAGCATTTTTATGATTAAAAAAAATGAAAATGCAATCTTTAAGCCAAAAAACTCACAATACGAAAAAAAGTCAAGAAAGAAAAAACGTTTTTTTTTAAAGTTCTGCAAGATTAGCAAGATAACTTTTTGAATTTTTTTCACTAATTGAAAATTCACATGCTTTGACCAACGATTCTGGTTTAAACCACAAATACAATAATGTATAGAACTGAATTAAACTTGCAACACAAAAGATAATATTTAAAGCGAAAGGATTAACTAAAAATATTGCACTTGAGTAGTAAAAATTTCAATTGAAGAAATAAATTTTCGTCCAAAGATATAAATTACAAAATTTACATCCGATATGTTTTTCAGAATTTAAAAAGTGTTTTGAAATGTTTTGAAATCTTTCAAAATAGAAACTAATATAAAATAAAATCATATTATATCTTTCTAGGAATCTTGAAAAAATTCAATTCCCTTGGATCCATTCAAAAGTCTTAAAAAGCTTCTGGATATTTTTCAAAATCATGAACAATCTTCATTTTGTATTAAATTTTTTTAAATATTTTAAAATATTAAATTTCTTTGAAAATGTTTTCAAAAAATTTCATATTCGATTTTGAAATTACTAAAAACATTTCAAAAGTTTTTTAAAAATCTTCCACAACTAAAAAATTCACTCTAAAAAAGTCCTGATTCCTTCTTGAAAATCTAGCAAGTCTATTAAAACTTTTCAAAATCTTCTAAAATATTCACTTCAAATTATTATAAAACAATAATAATTTACAATTTCTCTCTCAAATCTCTTCCAAAATGCATGAAAAAATATGAATTCTTAACAAAATATGTGAATCCTCAGCCAAAAAGATTAATTTTCAACCAGTTGTCCACGAAAGAGTTAAATTTTTTCAATTGAAGATATGAATGTTTAACAAAATAGTTATATTTTCCACTAAAGAGACTATTTTTAAACTGAAACGCTCAATCTTTGAGCAAGAAAATTAATTTTTTTAATAGGAGTTTAATTTTCGAACAAATAGTAGGATTTTTAGCCAAACAGAAAGGAATTCAGCATCGTTTATAATAAAGTAACCGAAACTTACGATATATGATGGAAAAATTTCCACAAATTACCAGAAACTTCCAAAATTTGTGAAAAATTTCCAAATTCACCAAACTGTCTAGAATTGTCCTCGGTTTGCAATTTCGTTTTTAGAATTTTCTATTGTGAGAAATTTCCAACTCGGTAATATCATAGACTTTGGGGAATTTTGGTACATTATTAAATATAAGGGAATTTCAGTAAGAATTACAAAGATAGTCATATTTTTCTACATGAAAATAGCAGATTGTGATATTTGTTTATACAGAAATTATTATTTAAAATTACGAAAATTTCTATTTCAATTCAGTTCAACTACTACATTAAAAGTGTACCTTTTCGATAGAAGATTCATAATTTAAGTAGAAAATTCATTTCTCTGTTTGAATATTTAACTATTTTTATAAAATATCTACGTATACCTTTTTTCTTTCCCCGTTATAGTCCTCCATGAATTCCTGAAAAATGAAGCCTATTTTCCTTTCTGTTACTCGGCAATCTTTATCGAACCAAGGTTTGTTATTATTAATAATACACGCTTTTGTCTGATTATCTCTACACATACTCAGACATTTAGCTAAAGGTAAAATTTAAAAACTGTTAACAGTCAGAAAACTACCTATTGTCGACCATATCAAATCAATTACACTCCTGCCATGGACTATGAATGTCAATTGTGCTGGAGAGTCATAAGAAGCTCTAAAATTCAGTACGAATAACCCGTTTGTTTCGATAAAATTTACAAGTTTTTCAACTCTTGAGTGTGACAATAAATTCGGTGACGATCTGTCCCGAAGAAATTCACATTCATTATTAAAAATACTTTTATCCATGTGAGTCCCGTGAGCAATTCGAGAATTGAAGTCACCTAGCACAAAAATGGACAAATTAGCATAAGAGACACTTATTAATTCCAATGCCTGATGAAATTTCTCCAGGAAATAGTCAACGCTGGCAAGTGGGGAAAGATATACTGAACACAACACAAACATCATGTCACAGCTTTCCAGTTTGATTAGTATAAATTCATTTTCACAGAGCACTAAATTAGCGGGATACCGCCTTTTATTTGGAGCAATTAGGATACATCCTTTTGCTCTACCTCTGACTGTGTTTCTTTGTGCCTTGATGTCGAAAAGCTGCATATCTGTTAGCAGCGACGAGTAAAAGATTGGATTTTCCACCCAAGTTTCGTACACACATAGGGTGTCCATTGGTCCGAAGATGTTATGTCCTTGAGGTTGAAGATGCCGTATGTATTCCAAAAAAATATTTTCGGCCATTCCTGATTTCCAGCAGTCGAAGTCAAAATAATTGGACTGAAAGCTGTGTGTGTAACGCCAAATTTTGCTTGTAATACCTCTCTTCGTTGCCCTTCTTGGCTATCTCCCCAGAATCCTGGATCAGTGCTAGGCGGCTGCGTGGAAGGTGGTGCCCTCATAAAATGAAGTAGGTTCCACTTAGGGACGTTTTCTTTCTTTGTCGCATGTTTTTTTCGCCTTTCCTTCGTTGCCGATTTATGTATTAGCTGAATTTCTGCTCGCATCGCCTCTTCTTCATCAGCTGAGTCATCATTCAGCTTCCGCTTCCCTTCAAACAGAATCAAATCATTCACCTCTTCGGGCGTCACTTCCTTAGTTTATTTCTTCTGATAGGTACATCAATTTCCACTTTTCTAAGCTTCTCCGCTGACTCAAGTAAATATTTTCTTTGTTCCCTTTCCTGCGCCGTGCGATCATTGACAATCGAAATTCCCAGTTTTCTATAATCCGATATTTTGAAAAAGTCCATTGTCACCCAACGCACCCCAACAAATTGCACCATAAGTGGTCGTTTCCCTTTAAGTTTCCCCCGCCTTTATGTGTCATCGATAGACAAATTCAGGTATTTGTCGGCCGAACTTCTGAAAAGTTGATGTTATTGTATCGAGCAAATCATCTTTGTGTTCGGTATCGTCTTTCAATCCAAATATGAGAATGTTCATTTCCCTAGATTTTTGGTGTGCAGATTTACAATCCTTTTTTATACACTTCACTTTTTCGGAAAGCAGCTCCAGTCTTGACTCCACCTTTTTTGATACAATGGTGGATTCCACCAGTTACATTCAATGTCATCACTTTTAAGAAAAATAACTTGAAAAAAAAAACCTTGTTGAATGTGACGTAGTCCATTGACAAGTATCACAATCAGCTTCTAATTGTTTTCCTGCGCTTTTTCATGGGCTTTTTGGTCAAGAAAATATATTTTTTAGTTGTAAATTCAACTATTTGGTTCAGAAATCCTCTTTTTTCATTGAAAATACATCATTGTTAAAAGCTAAAGATTTTGTTCTCCTAATTTAATTGGTTTCAAATGCTTCTTTTGGTAGAAAGTTCATCTTTTATGATACAAACTTATCTTTTTTTTGTTGAAAATAAATTTTTGCGTTATAAATTGAACTCTTTGACAAAAACTTGGTCTCAACAGTCGAAAATCCAACTGCTTTTTTCAAAATTTGTGCTTGTGCTTTAAAAATGCATCTTTAATGGTAGAAGAGTCATCTTTCTTTATTGAATTTTCCTTTTTTGCTTGAGGGGATAATGGTAAAAAGTACAGTTGTTACCAGTGTTTGGGGTGAAGGGGAGGGGGCCAGTGGCAGTAATGCTACGAAATAAGATAAAACTTAGTACGTTTCCTGAAGATGAATTTAAAAATATTCGTCTTTTTTGCTCTATTTTTAAAAACCCTTTCTCCCCTTTTTCTCGTTTTTTCATTTAAGTGGGAACTAAATGACTAGAAACCAAAAAAACTCAGCTATTTTTGTTAAAAAGTCTATTATAATATGTTCGGCTTGGAATTCATCTCCTTTGGTTAAAAATTGTAGTATTTCTTTGAAAATTTCATTATTTTGTTCAAAATGCAAATTTAGCTATTCCATTTTTAGAGAATTAATCCTCTGAGTTAAAAAATAATCTTTTGTGTTGAATTTGCGTGCTAAAAATTATTCTTTTTTTTACCATTTTAGTTGTAAATTGATCACCTTTGTTAAAAGTGTGACTATTTTGCTGAAAATTCATTTTTGTTGGTGAAGGAATGAATATTTAAACTAACAATGCAACTATTCCAGTAATAGTTGAAAATTCGTGTTTTTTAATTAAAATTGATCTTTTCCAGTTGAAAATTCATGTATTCCGTTAAAAATTCGTCTTTTTCGTGGAAAATTAAGATTTTTGATTGAAAATTCATCCTTTCTTATTGGAAATGAAACTCCTTGGGTATAAATTATTCTGGCTGAAAATTAACTTTTTTTATGAAAATCAAACTATTTTTATGAAAATTTAACTTTTTGATGGTTAGTTATAATTGAAGCTGAAAGAATCCTGTAATTCATGTAGGAAAATATATTACTTTTTTTTTAAATCAAACATTTGGTTGCAAATGGATCTTCGTAAGTTGGAACTTATACCATATGGGTAAATATTGCACTATATAAATAAAAATTTAATTATTTTGTTGAGAATTCAGCTATTTGATAGTCATTTTCTCGGTCGAAAATTCAATTCTCTAATTTAAAAATCGTCATTGTAAAATGAAACTTCATTTTTTCTGGCAGACATGTAACCCTCTTTGGTTGAAAGTTAACATTCTTCTTTGAATTTGTATTTTCGTCTGAAGAATTCATCTTATCGTCTTGAAACTTTTACTATTTAGTTGAAAAATCATCTAAGTTGTTGAAAAATCGTCTTTTCAGCTTCAAAGTTCAACTATCTGGCTGTTATTGACATGATTGCTTAAGAATTAATTTTCGTTTCAAGATAGAAGTACACTGTATCGTACTTATTTCAAAAATCATGGTATAACTAAGGATTATAATTTTTTTAGAATATGCCCTGACGAAACTAAAATGTTTCGTTTGCTCTCCTTCGTATTATGTACAGAAATGTACTTTGTTATAACTAAGCCTTGGCTAAATAAAAATTGATTTGACAGAAAAAATAAATTCTAGGAAATATTATATTATTACTAACTGTTCCATAAGACTTTTAATTCTGGTTTTCACTCGTATTGTTGTGTTTGATTATACTGAAGGCGAAAGTGGTATTAAATGGAACAAATAGAGACAATTTCGAGGTCTGAGGTCTACAATCTTTTGCCTTCCACTTTAATCGTTTTGAAGATTAAATCCAAATGCCCATTTGAATGTAGCAAAAGCTAGTATAAATAGCCGTCGAAATTCTTTAGTAATCAGTTCACTCTTTTCTTTCTTGGTCATTGTGACAGTAAGAAAAAATGAAGATAATTCCTCTTGTTCTGTTCCTCACGTTCGCGGGGTTCCTGCCTAACGATTGTAAGTATAATATAATATTACAAATGATATTTTTTTTTTAATAATTCATACGTGTGTAGTTTATGGTATATTTACATTAAAGCGTCCAATTCGAATTTTTCATGTATGAGGATTCCGAACTTCATTATCAAATTAAATTCTGTACCTCTGAACTAATATTTGAACTCTTGACATACTAACCCTGCCACTAATTAGAATTTTTCTGATCGAAATTCGATTTCTTCTGTTCGCTTCAAACTTATACTTTATCATAAACCAAAACATTCAACATTGCGATAAAAGTTCAAAAAATGAAATATTCAACAAATCAGAATTTAAACTCTCAACAATGAGAAAATGTTGAATCAAGTGTCGGATGACAGAAATGATTTCTCGAAGAGAAAGAACGTTATCCCTGATGAACAGATTTGAAAGTCTCTTTTCCCGAATCAAAGCTGTTTTAATTCTCAAAACGCGTGTGGAGGCCAATTAAAACGAAAAAAAATGTATTGCTTCCTCACAGAGCAAGATTTATGATGACCTGAATTTTCCAACCTACTTTTTTGACATATTTCAAGATGAGTCGAATCTAGAAACTCAAAAATTTCATTCAAAAAATAATGTCGGGCTGTCCATCTCACCACACTTGAAAATTTTTAAGCATACCTCAGATAACCGAGGAGATCTTTCAAACTTTCTCGACATAAATTAAAGATGACGTTTGAAGGATTGTGTCCTTCGGATTTCTGATTTTTTCTACAACTTTTCTAGTCCTTATCACGATTTAAAGTCGAGGTAGAACATTCGATAAATTCTTGTTTGATGAAAATTGTTGAACCTTCAAGTTTACGAATGTACAAAAACTTGCTAAATGTCAATTTCTGCCTCACAAAATTAGGTGATGCCATGATGGAGACATCCCACCCATTTTTTGTCGGTACGATTTTGCTGACAACCAAAAACTGGAACTGTTACAAGGGTGAATTCCAGATTCCAGGAGGAACATCACAACTACATGGATATTTCTTTGGTCCACGGGAAACTAACTTTGAATTTTATTCAGCTACCCTGCAAACGTTCGGCAATGAACGGCTCATTTCTGGTCCACTATTTTCGACAGGACAAATTTTGATTCCAGATACTGATTACGTACCAAGCATGGAACGCTTCGTGTTACTTGATGTGGAATATGAATGCGAGGGAACAAGTTGGGAGGTATACGATTATCGTAATCAGCCGCCTCCCATAGAATCACTGGAATTCGTACGCATATATTTGACGATACCAAACACTAAGGAAGTGCGTTACAAATTAGTCAAACAGATACCATTACCAAACAACAAACATATTCGCAGAGCGCAGCTTGCTGTCAGGAGAATATATAGGACCATAGGAGAACTGGCCATAAATTCAGACTGGCTGAGGAGATATCTACGAACTTAATGGGGCCTAAATGTGGATATCCTTGAGTAATATCGCAAATTTCTTACATTGTGAAAATCTCTATATTCCTGGGATATTCTGTGTATGTCGCATTGATCTCTTATATTATTATATTCTTTTATATCATATTATTATATAATATCATGTTCTGCGAATTATGTACACATACGTAACTAAATAAAGTCGTCATTTAACAATAATAAAGTGTTTTTTTTCCTAAGATTTTGTACAAACTGTGGTTGAAAATTTCTCCGAATTTTCACCTCTAATTCAGAGAGTAGCCCTTGAGTTGGAAAAATCCGCGAAATAACAGTTTCGAATGGTCAGAGAGTCCTTTAAAAATAAAAATACTATGATGTTTATATAGGTTCCATACTGAACGATAAATATAATAAAAAGTCACAGTCAAATGCAGTAACACAAAATTGGCTTATAAAATTGTCGGAAAAGCCGCAATCTTTGCTCTCGTCCCTTCAGCTGAAATTATATCAACATGGGAAAAAATGCAGCTTTCTGTAAAACTAATATTTAATCATGATGATATAATACCCCATAAGTGACAAATTTGAATTTTTCCTAATATTGCAGTTTTTGAATGCTTTTAAAAAAACGGTTTTCCATTGACAATTAATAATCGATTATTTAGGAAAGCCCAGTTATCTGCTAAATAATTTTTAGTTGTTTAAAAAAATTCAAATTGTTCAAACTTCTTCTTAGATAAGTCCCGAAATGAAATTATTTTACATGTACTCTGAGAAAACACATTATTACTCAATAATATTAAAATCTTTCGATTTAGTAAGATGAAATGTTTCTCCTGCTTTGCTCAAAAAAACTATACACTTAAAAACTTATCATTTTAATAATTATGAAATTACTCAAACAAATCATTTCAATGTTATCATTGATTGAGGTACGCATGGCGTACAGATTTATAATTATTGAATAATAGAATTAGAGTTATCTAAGAAAATTCTCGGTACTAAACTAGAATTATTACGATTATCATTTTTTGTTCAAAACCCCTCTTCTAAGGTAATACTATAATTCTTTTGGAAAATTTTCCGTTTTGAGTTAAAATTGTAATTCATACAAAAAATTCCCTATTTCAGACCTCAATCGAATTTTTTTTCAATATCCTATTCTAAACAAAAATCAGAGCTCTTTTCCATAATTTCACGTTTCATGTTCAAATTGTTACTTTATTGGAAAATTTCTTCTTCAAACACACAATTATAATTTTTTCTAATTCTCTATTTGAATTCAGAATGTGAATTCTTCTAGAAAATCCTTATTTTAGTTGTGAATTATATACTTTTGTAAAAAATCCACTCTTCGAAATCAGAAATATAAATTAAGTTGAAATAATAACTTCCTTTAAAAATTCTCAATTTTAGATCTACTTTAGAATCCTTGTTCAAAAATTTCCTCTTCGTACTCAGAATCATAATTCTTTTGAAAAATCTCGTGCATGATGTCAAAATTGTAATTCTTTTCGAAAATTCCTTGTTCCAGATCTGAATCACAATTTTTTTTAACAATCAGCTCTTTCAAATCAGAATTTTTCTCGAAAGTTCCCCTTTTAAAGATAAAATTATTGTAACTATTTAGAAAAGTATATTGTTTCAAATTTGAATACTAATTTTTTTCTCGAAAATTCAATATTCCAACTCAGAATCATAATTATTTTAGAAAATTTCTTTCACCGAGCATAATTATAATAATTAAAGAAAAATGATAAATAGCAAACATGAACATTTGCCATACCCTCCCGCTCAAACTGTAGTCGATGAGAATCGTGTTATTTAAAAATTATATTCGATGAATGGATTTTAAATTCACCCTAGAAAACTGGACTATCCCCAAACTTTGCTTAAGTCATCAGACATAGAATTTTCGTCTTAAATACACAAATTTATTTCAAGAATTGAAATTATTATTCACATATTCTCAAATTTATTTTTCAAAATCTTTCTTCCGAAATTGAAACATTATAGTGTATCAAAAATTAAAAAGTTGAAGGGGTGAGATCAGAGAAAATATTCCGGATGAACTCATGGAGGTGAGGGGATTCTTTGAGTCGATATCGTAAAGCTTTTGATTATAAATTAAATATGCTTCCAAATACTAATAGATTTAGCTTCTTCATGGGCGAACTTAAATACTAAAATCTAACTTTAAACTTGAAATAAGTGAAATACAAAATAGGTTTACTTGAAACATGTTTAAAATTTTGTTTTGTAATTTGTTGTCCTCAATGTAATTAATTAATTCATGCATTTCAAAAGAAAAAGTTGGATGTAAAAGTAGTTGGGACTTCCAAACTATCACTGAAGTTTCAGGATACTGTGGAAACTGCTCGAACTTGATTGGCCAATCAAGTCTTCTTTTTTTTAAACCCGGGAGAACGGAAAGCCAAATCGGATTGGTATTATATCCATTGTCCCTATTGATTTTATTACGGTGTTTTGAGATTTCGATTGCTTCTCTATGTTTTCTTGGAAAAATATTGTATGTTTTTGCAATGACGGTTGTTTTGTCAAATGAAATGCTATGTCCTGCTTCAATATGATGCTCAGCTAGTGCTGATAGCATGAAATGTTTTAGCCTGACTTTACTCTCATGTTCCTTTACACGTTGGCTCAACGCCCTCCCGGTTTCTTCAATATAGACTTTGCCACAAGAGCAAGGAATTTTATATACTCCCCATCTTAAAACGGTGTAGGAACAATAACATCGTCCCAAAATTCCGACAGTTAAAAAACCATTTGGGAACACGTAAATCTAAATCAATTCTACATTAAACAATTTTGCTTCTCTTGGGAGAAAAAATACAACATACCAAATTTGTCTTGCACTCTACCTCCAAAAAACTATCAAAACTTCACCTTTTCATATCAAACACTCTCAAATTGGACATTTGGTCTACATTGGTCCGCATATCATTCGACTCATCCCAACGGACTAAAGATCTTTTCAATCAAAAACGAAGAATAAAATTTCACATATTACTTCCAGTAAGGCACCCACCATTAACTAACACAGTAGAAAGCATCTATCACCATCCTCTCAGCAATGAAATGATTTCAGCTTTATCCAAAGGACATGATTTTGCAGTATCTCCCTCCAAAATTCCAAAAGGAGAAATCATCAGTCATTTGGAATCCACAATATATAGCCTTCCACCTAAAAAAGCGAATGACATTCGGCGTAGGACGGCCAACATCTTACGCCAAGCCCAACTTCCCACCTCAAACTTAACAAAACAAGAAAAAGGAGCAATTGAAGAACTGAACCAGAATAAAGATATTATACTACCCGCAGACAAAAGCAACACAACAGTAATAATGAATGGAGAGGACTATAACAACAAAATCATGTACCTTCTAACTGACGATACATATGAAAAACTTGAAAAAGACCCCACAAAAACAATAGTCATCAAAACAAAAACCCTCCTAAAAGACTCTGAACTTGACAGCCAGACAATATCTAAATTAATACCTACTAATCCCACCTCTTCAAGACTTTACGGGCTGCCGAAAATCCACAAAAATAACATTTCACTCAGACCGATCGTCAGCGCAATAAACTCACCAACTTACAACAAACGGTTCTGGTTTGAGCCACAAAAAAATAATGAATAGAACTGCATTGAATTTGCAACACAAAATATAATATTTCAAGAAAAAGGATACCACAGAAAAATGGCTTATCGAAAATCTATATTCTGTATTAGATTTTTCGAAATCTTTCCAAATTTGAAATTATTTGAAAAATGTTTTCAAAACTTCTATATGTGATTTTCAAATGACTGTCATTTGTTCAAAAGTTTGAAAGAAGTGTTCCAAACTAAAGATTACCCTAAAAACTTTCCGATTCCTTTCTGAAAATTTAACAAATCTTTTGAAATATTCACTTAAAATTATTATAAAAAAAATAATAAAAATTTTTTCTCTCAAATCTCTTCCAAAATATATAAAAAAACCCGAATTTTCAATAAAATATGTGAATTCTTAGCCAAAAAGATTAATTTTCAACCAGTTGGCCACAAAACAGTCGAATTTGTTTTATTGAAGATACGAGTTTTCAACAAAACAGTTATGTTTTCAACTAAAGAGATGAATTTTGAACTGGAATGATGATTCTTTGACCAATAAAAATAATTTTAAAAAAAGTAGTTCAATTTTTAAACAAATAGTGGAATTTTTTACCAAACATCAACGAATTCGGTATCCTTTATAATGAAGTAACCGAAACTTACCATGTATGACTGAAAAATTTCCACAAATTACCAGAAACTTCAAAAATTTCTAAATTCAACAAACTTTCTAAAGTTTTCCTCGGTTTGCAATTTTGCTTTCGGAATTTTCTATTCTGGGGAATCTTTGTACATTAATAAATATAATAGAATTTCAGTAATAATTACAAAAATAGTAATATTTTGTTACATGAATATCGCAGATTGTGATATTTGTTTATATGGAAATAGATATTTAAAATTACGAAAATTTGTATTTCAATTTAGCTCAACCACTACGTTATAAGTGTACCTTTTTGATTGAAGATTTATAATTTAAGTAAAAAATTCATTTCTTTGTTTTGATCTCTTGTCCTAATACTAGCGCAACTGTTTTCGTGAAAAACGTAAAAATGTTAATAAATTTCGCTCTTGAAATCGACAAACAATGCGTAGACCGCACTCCTAGGATGTCTTAAGTGAATGTGTATTAACGAATTTAACGTAAAGAGGTTGTGAATAAAACCCCTACCATTTCTCAATCCAGACTGAAACTCGGGTAATTTATTATACGTTTTCATCTATAATACAAGTCTGTCCGCCAAAACTTGAGTGAAAATTTTAGCAATGTAATTTCCTAGGGTAACTGGCTATAGTTATTAGGGTTGCCCGTCAAAATTTTGATAAATTTATGCTCTAAATAAACTATCCAACTTTCAGGAAGTCTTTTATAAGAACTTTAATTAATTTTATCAAAACCCGCTGCCTTAGAGTCTTCACATTTTTTAAGCTCTCTATTATTTCCCTAATCGATATGCTACTGTCCAAGATGGGATTCATGGTGTGGTTAAAATAATATTGCATTACCGGAATTACTGCTAAATTTTCCAAAAGGTACGCATACTATGATAAACCATTAATAATATCCACGGAGTATTTCTTTTGGCGTTTCTTGTCAATAATTTGATACGTTTCACGTCGTTGCGTACATCGTTGTACTGTACTCTGTTTCTGAAGCTTCTCTCGTATGGAGAAAGGAGAGGCCCGAGGTAGACGTAGAGGGAGGCAAGAAGGTTCTCTTTCCCTTAGTCTGTAAGAATATCTCCCATGGGTTCACCGCTTCCATTTATTTTCTCCTTCCTCTTATGCGTTCTAGGAATCGTTGGATGATAAATTATTTCACGGCTGGATCCTTGTAAATAGTGGCTCGTTCCAGATTGGCGGGATATGCCAATCTCCTGGAGATTGTTTCGACCGGATAACGTGGACGAAGCAATCAATTCCGTCGATATCCGTCCAGTGCTTTGTAAAAATCTCCGTTTGGACACGTTCCAGTCGTCTGCGGGTGGCGAATACCCAATTTGGTCGTTCGGATAAGACGACGGTATTTGTCCCGCACTTTCTTCCGTTCAGCTTCTACCGGGTCCTCCCGGAGAAACTTGACTTCTGAGAGCGGCTTCCGGATCGATCGATTATGATAACCCGGGATTGGTTCTGGCAGGTACAAGACGATTCCCCGTTTTATATTCAGATTGATCACCAGACTCCGGTCTTGATCCGGACGCACTGGTATCAACGTCTTCCGGGCTTTCAACAATTTTTTCCGGATTTCCCGTCGTATTTTTCGTGCCCTTCGTGGACTTTCTGTTCCGTGTGGCGGAGGAGCAAATCGACAGAGCGGTGAGGCGTCGTTTGCTATTGGTGCCGGACGGTCTGTAGTTACTGGTCACCTCCTGGTGGCCCTGGAGCCGTGTCGTCCCCTCCGGAGAACAACGGATGTGAGTTTCACCATCTCCTGGTGGTGACTACTGGGAATATTCACCACCTCCTGGTGATGACTGGTAGCGTTCCTCGCCGCCTCCTGGGGGCGAGACTCAAGGTGCGTCCCTCCTTCACGGGCCTCGATCCGACGGCGGAGTTTCCTCTGCCGAGAGTTCAACCTCATCCAACCGATATTCAAAAGGTCTACTTTGCGGAAGCCTAGAGCAATATCAGCTGAAGGAATCTGGCTCTCAATACAAAACTCGAGCAACTCGCTAAAAGGACTATCCAATTAAGGCGCCTGGTAGAGAGTGGTTCGAGCTAGTGAGGGACAGAGGATGACTCGAAGAGAGTGAAGTCAGACTACGTTATGTCTTGTTGCTCTGAAAAGAGCAGGTTTTTATTTTAAGGTTGACGAGAAGAAAAGCGATGCTGGTTCAGTGAAGATCAAGATTAATTTTTTTCTCTCTAGGCAGAGGGAGAACGGAGGCTGCAGAGCGGGGAGTCGTTATTTATCCGTGGCAGGATGCCGAGTGTCTATGGTGGCTGAAACGCGCTCATTTATGCACGAAGACTCGGCGCGCGCGCCAAGGCTCGTCGCGATACTCCCACTCCGTGCAGTTGGAGCGAAGTGGGGATGTCGATCCGCGAGTTTGCTTCACCATGCGATTTTTGAGGGCCCGCGCGCCAATGGTATCATTCCATGTTGGAACCTTGTGCCAGCCGTCGCGTTGTGCTCGCTCTTCGTCCATTCTGCGTTACATCGTTTTCTTAAAATTATCTTATGAGTTAAATATATTCATTTGCGTGGTTGGAAATAATTGTCAATTTTGAACAGTAATACAATCTAACATAATATGCGATACTATCATAATATAATATGATAATATTAATAAATTAATTAAATGACTCTAGTATCGCAAGACGAAAATGAAAATGATAAAAATAGATCCTTGATTAATAATATAATATAATGTGTAATATTATAACATCGTAATAAACAAATAATATAACCGCATAACTCTGTGAAATATTAATAATTGAATATGATAGATTGATAACTAATGAAACTATATTAGAGTAAGCGGAAACAAAATACTAATAACGAGATTCTCGATTCGTGCAGTGGTAATTAATTTAGGGTTATTTAAACTGACAACCTTTACCTGGATATGTCTATTTGTATGCATCCGAATACACATATATGCAATATAAAGTTAAAGACAATTGAATATAATAAAATGACGAATTCGTAAACATTCAATATTACTAAGAAGAGCCACTGCATGGATCGAGACTCTAACGGTACGCTTTGCCTGTGTAATTTTCCTATGAGCGTCTTTGGGCGATCGGCAAGTTCGCCCGCTATTGTTTGAGCATTCCGTCGCTCGCTAACAAAAGGATGGAGAAAGTTAGGCTCGTCGCAGGCAGAAATTGGAAACTAGAACTGGCGAGTTTCCTGTTTGTAAGAAAATACAAGCAGGGGCTCTCAATGCTCGGAGTTTTCTATTTCCACTGCTTTATATACATTATGGTGTATTTCAAATTGACCAGAATTCGGATAAATTACGTGAAGAAGCCAAAGCGTCTATCAGTTTATTATCGAGAGGCTTTCTTTAATCGATTCAAAGTTTTTTATTCGACATCTGAGAGTCTACTTATACCTTGTTTCTTTTTCCGTTATAGTCCTTCATGAATTCCTGAAAATTAAAGTCTATTTTCCGTTTTGCTTCTCAGCAATCTCTATCGAACCAAGGTTTGTCAATATTAATAATACATGCTCTTGTTTGTTTCAACACATACTCACACATTTAGCTACGTCAGTTATAGTAAAAATTAGATTTCTATTAGGCGCGTCTACACTACCCTCCACATTCGCAAACTCGTCTGTTAGTTTCACGTGTATCGTTGTGAGACTGTACCTGGGGAGGGGGCATCTCCTTTGAATAAAGAATTATCGGTAGGTGATCAGACAAAGTAGCTAAAGGTTCAACTTTAAAATCGGTAACAATCAGCAAACTATCGTTTGTCGATCATATCAAATCAAGCAGCCTCCTGCCATCCATCTGGTTCAAGTAAGCAATTCGAGACTTGATGTCAGCTCCCACAAAAATTAGAAAATTAGCATGAGAAACACTTATTACTTCCAATGCGTGATAAAATTTCTCCTGGAAAGAATCAACGCTGGCAAGTGGGGAAAGATGTACTGCGCCCAACGCATGCTTCATGCCACATCTTTGCACTTTGATGAGGATAAATTCATTTTCATACAGAACTTTTGAAGAATACCGCCTACTATTTAGAGCGCTTAGGATACTTCCTTTTGCTCTACCTCTGACTACGTTCATTTATGCCTTGATGTGAAAGAGCTGCGTATCTGTTGTTAGAGTCGACGAGTAAAAGACTGGATCTTCCAACTAAGTTTCATACAGACATAGGATGTCCATTGGTCCGAAAATGTTATCTTTGAGATTAGAGATGCCGTATATATTGCAAAAAAATATTTTCTGTCCTTCCCGATTTCCAGCAGTTGAATTCAAAACACTTTGAATGATAGCTGTGTGTGCAACGCCAGATTTTTCTTGTTATACCTCTCTTCGTTGCTATTCTTTGCTATCTCGCCAGCATCCTGGATCAGTGGTAGGCGGCTCCGTGAAAGAAGGTACCCTCATAAAATAAAATAGGTTCCCTTTAGGGAATTTCTCTTTTTGTGTTGCATGTTTTTTTCGCCTTTCCTTTATTGCCGATTTGAGTGTTAGCTGATTGTCTGCTTCTATTGCCCCTTTTTCGTCAGCTGAGTCATCATTCAGCTTCCGCTTTCCTTTAAACAGAATCAAATCATTCACCTCTTCGGACATCACTTCCTCGTTGTCATAGCGGTCGTCGTTGAACTATTGCGCCAATATTTAGACTTACACCTAATTTCTTTTTATCGTTAATACTTTAATGTACACAAGGGCTTTGCCCGTTCACTGTTTCAATAAATAAATAAATATAACGGTCATCAACTTTACATTGCTGTCGTGATTCTAATAGGGTTTCCAATTTCTTTTATTCAATTTCGAAATAGACAAGAATTTAGATTGCTAAAAGACCGATGATAAACATAAAAGGCAAGATATTGCTGAATCTCAAATTTACTTCTCGAATTAGAAAAGCCTTTGACATTTTGAAAATGATACAGAATAAAGTTGGTCCTTTTCAAAAAAGTCTTATCCAAGTTTTTTGAATCGTGACATTTCTCAAACTGGAGTATGATATGAACGAGATACCCCTGCGACACCTCTCAAAACATTTTAAATTCTCGTTATTAAAATCAGAAAATTTGTCCAAAACACGATTGCCGTACTCCCACACAGCTGATGTAAAATCTTTCAATTCTAAGGTAATTTGGAATCTAATAAGACGTAAGTGTCGGAAAATCTCTCTAGCCTCATTATTATAATGAACATTATTATTATAGAAATAAGTAGGAGACAAAAGTTGAAGCTCACCAAATTCAGTATCATCGAGAAAGATATCATCAATATTAGCGCAAATAACCTGTGTACTCAGAACATCGCATGTGCACATATTAGGGTTAAAAGAACTTTTCATATTCATATCACTTCGATCGTTATTATCAGGTACAAAGATCTGAGTCTTCATATCATCTCATGTATGAAACTCATCTCTATTTTCAATATTTTCTAACCTTATATCTAAAGTTTAAACCAAGGAAGTGGAAACATCATTTTGGTCACACGTCTCAAATGGTCGAGTGACGCCAGTATCATAATAAGATCCAACTCGATTATTAGACAAGCATTGAGTATTATTATTATTCATGGAAGGCCGCACTATCTCGGACAAAACTCGATCTAACGTGACTACCAATCGCGGAACAGACACATCATCGATGTACAGTAAAACCTGTGAAGTTGGCCAACTTTGTAACCTGGCCATCCGTCTAAGTTGGACTGGTTTTTACGGAACCGGAAAACTTGCATTGACTTTAATAGGATCTTTCTCCGATAAGTTGGCCACCTGTCTATCTTGTATCTTGGCTGCCTTTTCACAAGATTTTCACATATTCCAACCTACCAAAGTTGGCCACTGAAATTCACGCAGAGCGGTAAATTACAATTTTCAGACACATATCGTTTGAAGATTAGAGATCAAAATAATGTTTTGATGATTTTTGGAAATATGACTTCAACCTCTCAAGTAGTCTCTTTTATCTTATTGCACATAGACTCAGTAAGCTACTTAGCCAGCAAAAGCCCCGCTCAAACAGCAACGACCAGTACCAGTAAGTCGTCCCCCACTCCGTCATGGCCGACCATGACGGAGTGGATCTTTCTAAAGATGAAACAACAATAATTTTGTTGATTCTCTATGATAAATCAGCAGTAGCGGATTTAGAAGTAGCAGCAGAATCAATCTTTACCAAATATTATATGATTTATTAGTTTCGTAACTACAAAGAAAAATAGGTTGTTACCCAAATATCACCGATTTGAATTTGTAAGGAAACCTGTTTTTTTATTACCATTGCAGTTGTATCACCATCGGTTTGAATCAGAAAATCTGAGAGTAAAAAAGTTGTTACTTTACCATATGATACTATATAATTATAAAACTGTTCGGATCTGCACGTTATTGGACTTTCTGTATCAATCAAAGCTGATAATGTTGCATTAAAAATTGCAACAATCAATCGAGAATAATAAAGAATGCTATTTAAAAAATCATAATTAAAATTACACGTTTCGTTACAATCAAGCAAGTTAGGAGGAAGAATACTTAATTTCGATATCACAGCCGATTTGTTAATATGATGAATAAATCGATTGATCCTCCGTTAATTGCGATGAATAACATGCATTAAGTTGTTGATAATTTAATTCTATATTTCCACATTTTACTAAATCTTTATTGTTATTAATATTCTCATTATTTTTGTAATTTTCGCTAACCGCTATTTTATTTTTAGTTCTTTCAATATAAATCAAATCGATGTGATAGAGAACTTGCGAAATTTTATTTACATTAGAAAAATCAATCGTTACTAAAGCTTTGTCGGGAAGTTTATTAATATTAAAGAAAGCAGAATTTTTTATATGCAGAAGTATGAAGATAATGATGAAAACATTAAAAGTTTTGTTAAAAAATAAATTTCTTAAAACAAACAGTAAAATTGTTAATTGAAACCTCATAAGAATCAAAGGGGCTGCAATACAATTATATTTACCTACATATTCAGAAAATATGGTAAATTTTGTTCGAAGGACGAAGAAACGTTTTGCTGCATTTGATTGATACTCTACATTTCATTCTAAACTTAATAGAGATTCAATTTTATTCATCAATAAAAATTGATTCAATGATACATCTTCGGTGGGTATTTTCCCCCTTGTCGAAATGTTCATATTCTTAGATTCTAAATAAAAAAATGTTTCTTTGATGCAAGATAAAAATACTTTTAGGTCTATTTGTATGTTTCATTCTATTTGCTTCTCATAGAAGAACTATTGCATATTTCATGAATTCTCTCTTCAATACTGCCATTGATTAAAAGAAATTAATAATGAATTATAAACGAGACATCGACCTGATTATGAAAGATTTTTATACCAGCTGCTAATTTGGTTACCTTCAGGTGTTTAATAAATGATCAATCAAGATAACCATCTAAATTTTTATTTTTTATTCTAAATAGCAAATTGATGGAGGTATTTACGAAGTCGTCAGTCTTATGCAAGGGAACAATAAATGGCATATGATCTACATAGCGTTCATAAATAATCGTTACAAAACTTAAATTATCAAGAGCTCTATTTTCAATGTCCTCCAGAAGTAAGTGTATTATTAAAAACTGTCCTAGTTTCAATAAGGAATTCTTTTTGTCTTATTTTCTTTAAATTGGAATTTAGAATTCATTTTTCTTCTACACAATGAGATGCAAGATCTATTGAAATATTATCAAACATCCATACTACACCTAGTGAAACAATATAATTTGTATTTGGAACTTCAATAATTTTTCATTTGTCTCTCAAAACATACTGCGTTATTTATACTACGATCGAAGAAAGTATATAGCTGCATTTGTAAGCTCCATGTCTGCTGAATTTATATGGATTTTATTTTCTCTGATAAAGCCATTTGCAAAACGATATACATATTTTCTATTCCTAAGTTCAAAGTTTTTTCAAGAAAACTGAATGTCCATTTTTTTTTATTTTTGGGAGTTTATTATCTCTGTTGACTTTTCCATTAAAAATATTCATAATAAAGATAATTTAAGGGTTAACAATTTTATGGTGCTTAAGATGTCTAAGAAATTATTTTGATACATAGATATATGATGAAAAAATTTATTTCATGAAAAATACATCAAGATTTGCTATTTGTTCACTAAATTACTTATAACAATGCTAAACATTACGTGCTAACTATATTTTATAGTTTGATAAATCCGCTGAGCTACTTCCATACGTGTAGGACAGCAAAGCATTTTGTTTCTCCAAAAAATGATGAAAATGTTATATTTGGTCATTTTAATTATTTGATCACAAAGATAAATGTTGAGAATTAATAATATTCTGCCGCAATACAAGATTGATAAACTATTACGATACATTTACGATGAACAAGAATTTTTTTGCGCGAAAAAAATATGAAAATTTCATCTTTGTCAACTTAAGTTATGTATGACAAGGCTCAGTGTTGAGCGCTAACAGTTTTATAGAGTGTAATCAGTCTGAGAAGCTGCTTAGATTTATAAAAGATGACAACGATAAGGTAATTCATAGAATTTAGGTAATTCAAGGAATTCAAGAAATTAAGAGAATTCAGGAACTTTATCTATGTCAGGAAAAGCTAATTTAAGAAATTTAGTTAATTCAGAGAATTCAAAGAATTTAGGGAATACGAGGAAATTCAAAAATTCAAGATGATCAAAGAATGTAGAAAAGTCAGAGAATTCAGGAGGGTTAAAGAATCTAGAGTATTTAGGGAATTCAAGCATTTCAGGAAATTCAAGGAATTCAAGGTATTAGGATAATTCACGAACTTTATCTATTTCAAAAACTATATATTTCAGAATATTTAGTTAATTTAAAAAAAATTTAGTTGATTCAGAGGATTCAAGGAATTTAGGGAATACAAGGAATTTAGGACAGTCACGCGTATTCCAGGAATTCATAAAAATTAAGGAAATCCAGAGCATTTATGGAATTCAGGGTATGTAGGAAATTCATGTAATTCCAGGAATTTAGGGAATTAGGATGATTAACGAACTTTATATTTCAGAAAAATTAGCTATTTCAGAATATTTAGCTAATTTAAGAAATTTAGTTAAATCAGAGAATTCAAGGAATATATGGAATTTAGAAAATTCAAGATAATCCGAAAACCCTACTAAGTGCGTGAATAATTATTGTTTTTAATTAAAGTATATCCATTTTTTTCTTTCTTCCTGCCAAACCTCAAATCACCGTGCGGTTTTAAAAATGAAACAATTGTTAGAATATTTTAAAATCAATGGCGGAAACACTACACCAATCTCTGATGCAATATTTTTTAACGACTGTGTGGCCGGATTACTCGACCAGGTACCAGTCGGTATTGAAGCCGAAATCCGAACAGTCTACCGTGGCCTTCTTAGCCGGATCCCAACTAAAGTCGGATTCAAAAGTCCTGACACCTGGCTTTTAGGTTTTAGTACTCGGCGATAAAAAATCGCAGAATGTTGAGTCAAAGACAGAAATATTCTTTAACATTATACGTGTAAAGCGATGTCAGTTTGATTTTCGTCAAATTTTTTTTGACTCTCCTGTGACACAAAATGTGTGAAAAAATAGGAGAAATGACCCTCAACTTTCACTACGTCGACTTTGAAGGCCTCCACAGGTTCAAAAATTGGTACCAGAAATTTGAAAAAATTCATGAGTATTCAGTAACATGTACTTAACACATAGAAATTTGTTTTACTTCAATTTAATGATTATTTTAATTAGTAGAGCTACAAATGTAAAAAATAATTATCTCGGCTCTGGATAGAGATTTGAAGATGAACTCTAGCTTAAAAGATTCTTCTCGATTCAGCGGTTTCATCTCAAAAGTTGACCGATCAACAAAAATTATTAATGTCTGAATTAAAAGCGTCAGAATAATTTCGATCTTAATCAGTTTCAATACTGGAAAAATCGTATTGAAAAAAGGTCCTGTCTCAGCATTGTCCAATTTAAGCGTGAAAGAGATCCCTTCCAAAAAAGGGCCGAGCTCCCGGTAGCCATAGGCGTAGGCTGAATCTCCTCTTCACTGTACATGATACATTACGAATTTTCAAAGCGTCATTCGGCCTTTAAATTTCAAATTGTTTCAACGTCTAGTCTAATCAAATCAATGTTTATTATAAAAATTAAACGAGTTTATTATTATTATTATATGAAAAATTAATGGTAATTTTTAAACATTTTTTATTTGTTCAGACAATGTTTTCCTTCCACAGTAATGTAAAGATATTATTTTATCTTAAAAATTTTTTCAAGTCTTCAAACAATCATTGTTTGTTTGAAAAATTTGTTCGCTCTACATATCGTGTGAAGTTTTCATCTTTCGGGATAAATGTTATAAATTTCAGAAATACTAACAGTAGAATTTCTTGTTTAACATATTTGGTAATTTTTTGAACAATTTTTATTTTTTTAAACAATGTTTTCCTTCCACAATAATGTAATGATATTATTTGATTTTCAAAATTTTTTAAAGTGTTTAATCAATCATTATTTTGTTTGAACAATTTGTTCCCACTGCAAATTGCGTATAGTTTTCATCTTTCGGGATAAATGTTATAAATTTCATTAATACTAACAGTAGAACTTCTTCTTTAACATATTTGGTAATTTTTTAACAATTTTTATTTGTTTAAACAATATTTTCCTCCCACAATAATGTAATGATATTATTTGATTTTCAAAATTTTTTAAAATGTTTATTCAATCATTATTTGTCGGAACAATTTGTTCCCCCTGCAAATCATGTAAAGTTTTCATCTTTCGGGATAAATGTTATAAATTCCATTAATAATAACAGTAGAACTTCTTGTTTAACGTATTTGGTAATTTTTTTAACAACTTTTTTTTTAAACAATGTTTTCCTTCCACAATAATGTAATAATATTATTTTATTTTCGAAATTTGTTCAAGTCTGCAATCAATCATTATTTTTTTGAATAATTTGCAAAGCAATTCGCCGAGTAATAAAGCTTTAAAGCCAGGTGTCAGGACTTTTGAATCCGACTTTAGTTTCCTCGGCCGGCGCCCGATTAAAGCTGGGGCTATCCGGACGGATCCCTTTTTCGATTCTCACACAGGCAGTGCGGAAATCTTAGTTTTTTTTTAATGGCAAAGGAAAAAAGTGCTTGTTACTTATTTGTTATAAATTAATTTTCAGTCACTTTTTAAGATATTTTTGAATAATAATATCCATTTATTTTGCCGGAAGATGTCCTAAAAAATGCAAAATAACAGTCTGAAGCAAGTTTATGAGTATTTATTTTCTAATTTTGAAGAAAGTTTCTCTTCGCCTAGAAATTTGGGAAGAGTGGTAACATATTTTTCATAACCTTGGTTAGTCTTCCAGAATTTCCAGGACGACTAGCCCATCCCTTTTTCAAACTCCCCAATTTTTCGGGACAACTAGACACATCCAATTTTAAATCACTGAGACTGTTATTAATTTATAGTACATTCAGTGAATGTCAGTTGTACTTACTTATTGAAGATATTTTGCAATTCATTAAATTATTCCAAATTTTTTCAATTTGTCCTCCTCACTAAATCATGAAAATTTTTCTATTTTCTGGCATTAATTTCCAAACTTAATTAATGTTAAGAGTAATATTTTTTACTTGTGACTTTGTGCAATATTTTGAATAAATCCCATTTGTTTAATTATTTTTCAGCACTTAATAAATTAAAAAATTTACAAACAAATACTACTCCTAACATTAATTATTATAGGTGCCATACATTCCAGGAAAAATGTATTTAACAAAAGAAAGTACTCTTAACGTTCATGATATGTGTCACTCATCGCAGAAAATGCTTAACTTTCAATGATTTTCCATTAATAATGGCATTTAAAACAATTTAAGATTAGTAAGAGAATACACTCTGCATTCACTGAAACTGTTTGAAATGTACTTTTAAATATTCAATCATGAAACTTTGTCACTTAAAGTTATTTGTTACTCTTATTCCAGCAAATTATGTAAACGAATGCATTATTCGGCCATTTATTTGCAGGAATGCATTTTTCTTTCTTAATTGTGATGGAAGGACAAAGTTTCCTAAGTGAACATAACTAGTGGGCCAATTTAAAATAGTTTCAGTGAAATCACGATGAATTTCTGTGAATGACTTGCTAAATAATGCATTTATTTAGAGAATGTGCCTATAGCGTTAATAAATGTTACCAAATAATACATTTACCAAATTTATTTGAAAAAATTATCTAAATTGAAGCTCAAAATTCATGAATAAAATTACTGTGATAACTGGTAAATAACATAATGAGGCACCCCTCAGTTACATTGCGAGCTAAATTTTTAATTTTAAAAATAATCAGTTTTATTTCTGTTTGGAAAAAATGAGGACTTGTTCCGCTCTGGTCCTGACATCGGCGGCTGTCCTTTATTCTATGGGTGAATATAATAATATAATTATTCACCCTGTTTACCTTCTAGTTGTTGCGTGGTGCGCTTTTACCAGAGCGACCGGAACTCTGATATGGTTGTTACTGTCTCAAAGAAAATTTTCTCAATAAAGATTTCCAAATAAACTATGTATCAACTATATTATGCTATACTAGTGTCGTATCTCCATTTAGAAATACACTCTGTCAAAAAAGTACCGGGAATTGGTCAATAAAACGCAAAATATTTATTATTAATCCAAATTTATTTTATCTTCTTCAAAGTAAGCCCCTTCCGAAATAATGCACTTATGCCAATGAATAATCTAATCATCAAAACATTTGTTAAATGCATTTGTCGGAATCGACTTAAGTTCTCGCCACGAATTCTCCTTTATGCCTTCTATCGACTAAAAATGGGTGTTTCGAAGTGGTAATTTGAGTTTCGGAAGGAGAAAAAATTCGGCCGGAGCCATATCCGGTGAATACAGTGGTTGTTCGATGATGTTCGTTGAGTTTTTGGCCAGAAATTCGTTCACAATGATAGCCTTGTGAGATGGTGCTTTATCATTCTTTCGGAAATATTCGAGCAGCAACGCCTTTCATGCCCAAACAATCGTTTAAAATGGTACAAATTGATCCATGAGACACAGAAAGTTCAGTGGCTATCTCTCTTAAACTAAAATGATGATTTTCAGTCACCATTTCCTTCACTTTAGCGATGTTAACTTCAGTTGAAGAAGTTGATGGCCGACCAGAGCGGAGCAAATATTCCTCCACATCTCGACCGCTTTTGAATGCACTGCACCACTCATATGTACTTGTTTTTGATAAGGTCGAAACACACTTGAGATAGACTGACAACATCGAGCACTGTGAACAAACTTATTGACAGATTGCGCTCGAACTCCACGTCAGTATAAAGGACAGTGGTGCCAACTTAGCGTCTACAAAATTTTTGACAATCTCTTTAAGCGGGCTTTTTAAATGAACAATTCCTGGTACTTTTTTGACAGAATATATATAGAGATACCACACTTTACCTATATAGAAGATAGTTCATACACTCTATTTTCGGAAATGTTTGTTGAGACAATTTTCTGCAGGATAGTCGAGTTTTGATGTATGAAATGTTTATCGTTCAAAGATGTAGAATTCTTGAATTTTCATCTCAAATTTTATTTTAGCAACCTGAAAACTCCTTCCGTACTAAATCTCGGGAGAATTATATAAATACAATGGAAACATGCACATTTTATAATATCAACTAGCTCAAAAATTTTCGAATTCTCGAAAACTCGAATGTTCAATTTAGATGAAACTTGACACGACTGGACACGAGTCCACTCAAAGTTTCGAGCTTTTTGCACACGGTAAATCTAACCAATGGCCAAGCCTAATGGCCGTAATTGCAATGGCGATCCGGCGAAACCTTATTTTAACTAAATATTATGTTACAGTCGTCGCAGCTCCCTTATAAGGTCTCAATACCTCTCCTCCTCTTCCTTCTCCTCGACTTTGATGTTGTTGTCGATCGAAGTCGAGAATTCGATCACGAACGTAGTTTATTTCGCGAAGTAAAGAAGCAAGATATCAGGCCCAGAGTTTGCAGTGGAGATTATAGTCCGGAACTTGTAGTTCCAGAACACTTATTTTACTACATCCTAAAATTTAGCTATCTCCCACAAGGTCAGTCTTTGCAATGAGGACATAGATTGATCTGTAGGAGATGTCATGAAAATCTTCTGTTTTGAGAAAACAATCCCCCAGGTAGTCGTATGTGAGGCACGACAGTGCATCATATTCACAAATTATGTGATGAGCCGTTTCTTCGCGAAAATCACACTTTCGACAACGAGAGTTATCTCCAATCCTCGTGTTAGTCAAGCGCTTTCTCAGTCGACAGCGTACAGTAAGCATCCTCTTATTATATATAAGCATGACCTTATTTTTTTAGTTTTTAGCATATGTGAATGGTGATATTTCATCCTAACTGAAGCTAATTTTATCCTGAAGCTAATAAATGCAGCCCTTTAACTTTGAAATCAGTTCTAAAATCGATGCCTCCAATCCATACCGGTCCACGTCACAAAAAATCGTCAGCTAAATCACTGACATGGTCGGGCAGAATCTTGGCTGGAATTTAAAGAAAAATCTTTGAAATTACCCTTCATATGTAGATCAAAATTAAACCATTATTTAAATTTTCTATAATTCTATAGTGTATCCATAATTTATTAATAATAATTGATAATGATATTGAAATTTTGATATGGCACTGCAATAAAACATTAACAATATAACAATAAATATAACAATATAACAATATACAACAATAAACTATATAACAATATAACAAATATAACAATAAACTGCCTGCCAAAAATTGAAGCGAATTTTCGTTCAGAACTCAAGCATTTTATCTTTTTTGAAAACAAGTTTTGCGAGATTCAACTCTCATGACACTTTAATTGCATAGGCTGAATAAAAATAGCCATGAGGCTGACATATCAAATTCTTTGGAAGAAAAAACAGAATCACGTAACCTCAAATTGTTTAAACTCGTTAGCTTTTATCAACATTTCACTAATGTTTTGTTCTTCAAAATGCGCTCAAAGCTCAGGCCTGAATGTGCATGCAGACGGTCATGACTTGCTCGTGATTTTCAAGTATACAACAGATTTTCACTTGTACAGATAAAAACATTTTGAATGTTAAATTTTTGGTGGTAAATCAAAATAGAGCTACAATTTTTTCTAACAAATAACTAAAAATTGCAAGGATTTCTTACACCTAAATATTTATACAGAGTAAAATATGTTTATAAATATCATCAATTTATATTATTATAACAAAAGAATATCCAGTTCCTCCTCATATACAGAAAAAGTATAAGGTTTTCTGATTATGAAAGGGTTTATTAAATCGAAAATCCAAAAATGTCAGGGGGGGGGGAAGTAAAGTGGATTTTTTTACAATAATATTTTTTTAAGTTACACTTTTATTGAGTTATTACTCTTTGAATCTGCTAAGGGATACTACTTCTTCCAGAAGAAGTGTTCATAGGATTAAAATCTTTACTCGTTTATTTTTAGAAACAAAATTCTTATAAACAATCATGTTCATTCATACTTACACTAGTCCGGAAAATCTGAAAAAAATAAAGAATAACCGAATTATAAATGAAGAAAAGAATTTTGGGCGACTTAAAATTACTTGCAAATGTGAAAAATGATGAAATGATTCGACCAGTTCTAGCATTTTCATTCCGCACTATGTAGTCAACAATTTGCAATTCTTTTACATTCGTGAGTAGATGGAATACAAATAACAAAGGGAAAATAAAATGCTTATCTTTCGTTGGAATACAATAAACTTTTTATTTCGTAACGCAAATGTATTAAAGGTACTAGAAATTAATAACCCAATTATATCTTGGACACGAATATCTGCTACTAAAAATATTAGATTCAGTTTTTTGAAATGTAAAACATTCCATCCCTTAACCTGTTCATGTAGCAGAACACAGCATTTTTTAAATCTGACGTTCTTAAAATTTCTCAACGGAAAGGATGCATTTCGTGGAGTCACGGAGAAAAATGTATGTTTAAATGTAGATGTTCAAAGGGTAAGATTGTACCGCAAAAAATGCAGATGTTCATGAATATATCACGAATATATTTGACGGCTATATGTTCTTGATATTACGATGATGGAATATTACAGTTTTGGAACATTTTAAAAGAATCAAAATTAACTATCCTTAAATTAAATTGGATAATGAATTTTATCTGCCTACACGATGAAACAAGGTTCTTAAGTTTGATGTTATATTGACTCGCTCCTATACGAACATTCAAGTTTAATTTTAAATTCACAAATAAGTTATCATTTAATTCCTTAAATGATCAGAAATATGCAAACTCCTCAAATATTTACAGCCATCATTTGAAACAGTTCTTCACATATTAATGCGGCAAATGGCTGCATGGAAAGACTATTTTCCTCCCGATTTTCCCTTTTAAATCTCGTACATGAGATGTTCCACCACGGCCCGATTTGTCTCATTGTTGATGGGTGGTGAACTCAAAAGTGGTACTTCTGTTAGAACCGTAATGAACAGCACGTAATTTCGTACTCAGATATGATAGAGAAAAATATTTTTTAATTTGAATAAAATGATGCAACATAAGCGGAGCATCGTACCGACGTATGCTTTCCAAATAAACATGCATCACGTCTACGGCTGGATTATCCATTACGTGGAACCCGAGAATATCATTAAATGCACAAGTTACGTTCAAATCTGAACGCGATGGATCATTTAACTTCAGTATTGAACCATAATTTAAAATATTGCGAAGTATGCAGTCGTTTGCGTGAAAGACAGAGTTCACAAGTTCAAAAATTGAATGAAGACCAAGATTGTCTCAGACTACTAGTGCTAAATCGAAATATATCTTTTCTTCATTACTGGGAAGGTTTAAGGTGACTTCTTCTTCTTGCACAAATTTTAGTTCCTGCATTACTGCTTCAAAAACAACGGAATTTGTCAAAGTTGACCTGTCCGATAGTATTAAAAAGGATGAACAAGAACATATTTTCTATTTTGGACTGAAAATGTAAGGGCAAACATGGTTTGCTCAAGTAAGCTGCTCCACACATTGATATGTCCTTGTGGCTTTCTCAAGAGATCATCGTTTTTATAGTCGTCAGAATAAAGAAGAAGTAGACACACTTTCTTGCACAGTACATGAGGAACTCGTTTTTTCTCCAGTATTGACTTTGGATGATATTTGAGATGATTTTGTGTCTTGAATTTAAAGAATTGATATATTCTTAAGTTTTTTCAAATACGCGAGGCATTTCAAAAAAATTTTTTAATATAGCGGACCGAAATGAACTGAGCAACAGCTGGAACACCTGCCCGAGTTATACCAGTAGGTTTTGTTTTAAGCTCTGCTTTCTCTCCTATTTTGTAAGGTATCGGTATAATGAATGTATCGTAATATCGAAATTGCGAAAAACATTTTTCTCAGTTTGGATATTCTCAAATGGTTTGTAAAAAGTTTTAAGTATGTCCTCAATCTCAGATAAATAGATTACACTTGGGCCTAAATTCTTTAAATGACCGCATGATTCGCTTTTAATGGAATTACAAGAAGATTCGACCAATTGTGAGGCATCGTCAATAACAGTTTTTACTCTACTTTTGGGACAGTCTGAGAATTGATATAATTTACCCGCAAATTTAATTTCTTTCTCATTCTCTTGCTCTAAAATTTTTGAGTACAGTTCTGCCAAAGGGGCATTAGGTTTCGAATTGTCATCATCCTAAAGTAAATCCTCCTCTGAAAGTGAATCAGAATCACATGAATCAGAACATTCGTGAGGAATGTGGAGTCATCTCCACCAAATTTATGAGTGTCTCTTCTATGTTTAATCAAGGTGTCCAGAGCCGAAAATGATTTGTGACAATGCTGTTCAGTAGAACGAAAGACTTTCAAATTAGAATGCGTTGACCTAACATGCCTTATAAATTACAATTGCTTTGGAAGCTTTCTTGGCACATCTCACAGAGAATCATCCTGAATGGCCGGGAAAACTTCTTGAATTTCAGATCCCCTGAATGCCCGTGACGTTATACCTACAAGTTTCGTTATGTACTTGTCGATTGAGTCATTTGGAATTTGGTATCCGGCCACTTGTATGAACCGCCACAAGTTGACGGACGCTTCTGGTTACTTACAGTCCAACGCCCAGAAGATTTTAAACGTCAAATCTAATCCTGCTACAACATTTTCAAGTTTGTACTGCTCATTATTTACTATCACATATGTTTCTTCAATTGATGTTAAATCGCCTATAACAAAAAGGCTCGGCTGCAAAGTATCCTTTCTTTCTAGAAGATTTCTTCGACGAGATTTAATCTCCTGCTACTTTCTCTGAATAATGCAGTGTAGGAATAACACGTTCTTTATCTGTAAGAAAATATAATTTTATTAAACTTCTAATGTGATTGAATATAACCTTATAAGAAAGGGAAGGGTATCAATCTTCTATTATATGGCTATCGCGATAAAGACCTTTGTGGAAATCCTGATTAAAGCAACATTTTATTTTATTAAATAACAATTGATTTTGTGATATTCCCATATTCATATATTTCTCTTACTGAAACTCATGAAGCTTTTGTCCAACTTGTACAGTCTTTAATGTATCACCCTAAAACTTTTCGATTATTGTCCTCACTAGGATAACTTCGATAATTTCATTCCAGGACTGATGAGTTTTAAAGTGCACGAAAACCAACTTTCCATTTGAGTCGTGTTTTAAAAAAATCAAGAAATTGCTGAAATATATAAATGCATTTCATCTAAGATTATCTTGCAAGTAAAGTGGAAAATTTTGTCAATAATGAAACAAATTTCTAATTTTTGCTATAAAATTTGAAAAAATAATGCACAATAGCTAGAAGAATATCATTACCTCTGCAATATTTCTGCCTTATTACAAACATCATGTTACTGCGAACTAGTTGATTACTAAGAACATTACACTCACTCCCGTGAATTTTTCGCTTCCTTTTTCGACTTTATTTCTTTACACAAAGTTTTCTTTGTTTCCACGTATAGTTGGAGCAGATTGAACATTACTTTTTGCTGGCTGTTCTGCGACTAAATACCAAATTTCTTCGGGATGGTAACTGGGGTGAACAAGTCAGAAAGAATGTGGTGAATCAAAAGGATGCAGAATATTTTGTTATGAAGTGTTTTGCTCAGTCGAATTCTCTGATTGCATGATTTGCTCATTACTAAGGAGCACAGGTTTTTTATGACGTAATTCCTGAAAAAAAGTTATATATGAAGTATATAAGAACAGAAAACAGTGTGAATATATTTATGTTTGTTATAATAAGGTTGGAACTAAAAACGATAATAATAAGGCAATGCCAAATCAAGATTTAAATATGTTTTCCTTTTCATAAGTAATTACCGTCAACTTACGTGGAAAGACGCAGCAAGAAATTTTCTTTCTGTATTCAGCTGTGTAATTTTTCGGGAACGCAAGTCGTGGATGAAATTCTGTAACAATATAAGTTCAGAACAATTTTGAAGTTATATATAAATCAAATTTATTAATATGTTTGATCTAAGTGGACATCAAATTAACTGGAATGTAAATTAAACAATAAGAGATCCTACTATTCCACTTGTTTTTAAACAACTAAATTTGTTTTTCTATCAAAATAACTATCCTAATGATTAATTCAATACTGTTTGATAGTAATTCATGTTTTCTTTGTGCGGAATTAAGTTACAATTCCTAAATACGAAAGCAAAATGCTAATAATGTGAGAACAGAAATTGACACAACTTTACAGTTGATTTCATATATTTACCTTTTGTCTTTTTTGTTTTTAAACTGGAAATTATGTTGCGATGCTAACCTCATCGCCTCTTTCTGAGCTGGACGAACCTTTGCAGAAATCTTGGTTAAACATTGCATCTATTAAAATCAAAATAAAGTACATAATGCATGCCAAACTTCTAAAGTGAAGCTATTATAATGTCTCGAATATTATTATCGATTTATATCACAAGGCGTAGGGATGTGGCGACCCCACCGTCCGAGAGCTCAGGCTCTTCAGTCAGCCACGTTTGCATTGGGCTGTCTATCCAATGCAACGAACTATGCGGTTACGTCACTAGTATCGCGCAGTACTACCCACAATGGGGCTTTCTCCTATGAAGACCATGCTTCAGTTGGGAGTGGCAATATGACTGAACCGAGGCGATGACCAAGCAATCAGGTATCCTTTTTGTGCAATACCAAAAAGTCGTTCTCAGGATGGACAAATTATCTGAAGCTAATACTGCTCTCTCCGATTTGCTCCCCGAAGATGCTAATCTCTAGAATCTGAACTGTGTAGTTTATGAGGAGGCGGTCTCGCTGCTTAGCGACGATAGAAGTAACAATACTTCAGTACGCCTGAGTCAGACTCGCGAGCGTATTGCACAGCTTCAGTTTAAAATTGAAACAGCAAGATGGCATGCATACAAGAGATTATGCTCTTGTGGCGGACAAGATTTTTGATAACATCTGACAAAATACAAGTGACTACCAGCTATATCAAATATAAGGGGGGGGGGGCTTCCAAAGAGACTCTCTAAGTCTGATACTTTTCTGCATCTCTCTCTTGCCTCGATCTATTGTGCTCCGAGGCCAAAGCTCTGGTTACCTATGTGGCCCGCCGAACAGAAGAGCATATAAAGTCAAACACCTTTTGTACATTGACAAAATGTGCGCGTTGTAAAAACGGCCCTTAAAAAAAGGTATCGCCAAATTCTCAGAAAAATGTGGGCTCTACACGTTTCGGTGCAGTAAAATGAAACGTCGATGAGTTGAAACAAATTGACCAAAGTACACGCCAGATGATGAATATTCATCGAAGTCATCATCGTAGATCTCCTGTACCTCGAATATACCTCCCTCGAGATAAAGGGGATAGAGGCTTGCTGAGCTTGGAGTGTCTTCATCGAAGAACGGTTCTCGCTACAGCCTTATCAGTACCAAATAGTGCAGATTCTCTTATGCGACTCGTACATCAACACGAAGTCGTCACGTGTTTCTGTCACTAACCTTTGGTGCTCAAAAGTCGTGTACAGGAAGCAGAGCATGCGCTTCTACTAAGAGAGCATGCTGATATGCCCCTTAATGGTAAATTCTACGGCATCATACGTAGGAAAGAGCTCTCGATGGGTCTGTCCAAAATGTTTCGCAATTCTGCTGGATGGAGATCGGAGACTGAGGAATTTCTTTTTGCCTGTCAAGACAGCGTTACAGACACGTGAGTTTACCGCGAGCGCATAATGAATGTACTTGTAGGCGATATCAACTGCCGAGCATGTAAGCAAGAGCCAGAAACACTTGGACATGTTCTCAGTGGATGCTTAAAGTATGCAAGCTACGGGTGCATAGAGAGACACAATGTGGTTCCTAAGGTATTATTTTACCATCTTAGGCACATCTATGGAGTTTATCTATTGCCCATCTTGCAATACGCCCAGCAGGAACTCAAGTCCGTTGTGTAGAAAGATCAGTGTAGGATCTACTGGAATTTCTCATTCTCCACCACGCAACGTATCAGTGCTACGAATTCTGATATTTTCCCCCAAGATCTGAGGTCCAAGGTCATTTATGTGATTGAATTCTCGACACCAGCCGATGGTAATGTCACGGCAAAGGAGGAAGGTAAACGGGCGAAATATCAAGCACTTATTTTCGAGCTGAGCAGGCTGTACCAAGGCAAGAAATTCCATCAAGTAGTTATCATAATCGGCTGTCTTGGAGGTATGAAAGCTTCATTTCTTAGCCAACTAAACACGATTCCGACTTGCCTGCGTCAGGGTCATTCCATCGCGAACCGGATGCAAAAGTTGTTCTTCCGAGATCACTGCATCTGGTCCGTCAACACTGTTCCTCATAACATTCTACAAAGATTGGTAGGCCTACAAAAGTATTCACAGGTGAAACCTTCATCTTCAACTCTCCCGTCTGCCGCGTGAGGTCATCTGCGGCTAGAGACCTGACTCCAAGAAACAGTGTTGCACGATGTTATCTCGCGTAAATTTCCCGCTCTTGCTTACCTTCTAGGACAGAAGGATCAGAAGTGGATGACGTACATATTCCAGTAGCGTCCGAGTTTGTTGCTTTAAGGAAACATGATCGTAGCTTCCGAAGACTACAACTTCTCATATCATCCTCGCTATTTATGATGACCATTATTTTTACACTATCTAATAATCATAATATCACTTTTTACTATTTTGAATTTTCGTATAGAAAATATCAATCTTTCATATGGACGATACTCAATCTTGTTCTTTCTTGATATTAAAATTTTATATTTTAATTCTAGACTCTCTTAATACACTATAAATGTTTGAATTATAGCTGAAATCCCCGCACTTTGTAATGTACTATGTTTATTATCAATATCATAATATCAGTTATTGGAGCAAAGAGTCTTTCGGTGTAGTTTTTTACGACTTTTCTATCGGCAACAGTTTCGTTGGAAAAAATACAGTTTAAACCATTTTCATGAACATTATTTCATAATAGCGCGAAATATCGGTATAAATTTAAAAAAATAAGGATAAGGATATAATATTTCATAGAATTTGTATTAGTTTTTTTTTAAGTTTAAATGGGACGTTATAGTTGACGCTATATAAATTTCTTATCTAAGCACCGTATTTCGCTGAAAAGTAAATAATTACATAAACTGTTATGACAGTTTCAACTAATTTATGATCCACATGTTTTCCTCGATACTCCGAAGGTCAATCTTCACGCTGACAAAGAACAAGATAACGACTGTACACTGTATTATACATAATAATTTGAAAAGCGCTAGAATATTCATTAGCTACATTCTTAGTCAAATAGTTCTTCAAAAACACATTAATAAGTTTTTATTCTAATTAGAGAAGATGGGAATTTTTTGTACTCTCCTCATATCCTTGACGGTTATCCTTGATTCTATTGGTAAATATAATCATATAATACATCTGTCATTTTAAGTACATTTTTCAAAGCTACACAAAAATCAGAATTTCTGTAATTTGATATGCATTCTATTCAAATTGCTATTTTCCGCCAAATTTTATTTGAATTTGTTGCACAACCAAAAGAGTACACTACCAATTGTGCTCGGTGAAATTTAGTCGTTTACCATCTGTGCACGTTTATATTAAATATTTTTTAAAAATTAATAATTTAAACAAAAAAGTAATGATGTAATAATGCAGAGCACTAATAAACTCCAACAATTTGAGGTTCTGTTTAGTCCTTATGACTTTCTCTCTCTCTATATATATATATATATATGTATGTATGTATGTATGCATATATAATTTGAAAAAAAAATGGTTAAACAACCACCGCTGGGTCTCACGGGAAGCCGCTGCCATCTAAAAATGGCAACGGCTCCCAGTAGGACCGCGATGAATCACACCTATGACCACGTATCAGTACAGTGAGATAGGTGGCACGATGAACTTCACTGGGAGTGGGTGCTCGGACCGGTCCTAATGAACAAATAAAAGTGCATTGTTTTGTCAATTTCACTGAGAAACATGATTTATTCTACCTTTCAACATTGGAGTATCGTGCTGGTTACCTTTCCAATATGGTGGCATGTGCTGCCTGTAATGGATCTACAGCGAGAGGGGCGATAGATTCTCTAGCTTGTGGAAGCTGTAGCACATTGTCGCATATGACTTCTCTGAATTTGGTGACAAAGAATATTGATAGTATCAACAAGAAACTGAAGGTTGGGAACTGTACTAATTGCTCCTAATCCTTGGGAAGGAAAGTACCTGTCATCATGGGTCTCTTTCCTCTGTTTTGTCTGGGGGATACGTAAGTAAGCTGGCGATGTCTTCTGTCACGCTGGGGCGCGGAGTCGAAGCATTACTCTTTATTGCTATTTCTAAGGACAGGAGTCCTGCCTTAAAAAAATCAATTCCATGTTGGAGAATTTTGAGGCTAAACATATGGCTTTCAATAATTGATTCAAAGTAGTCATCAAAGGAATAAAAGCCGATGTTGTTAAAAATACTTCCCGCATCATGGTGTTGGAGGAGACCGCGTTGTCAAATGTGACGGACATTATCCAGATCCAAGCGGATTCCGAATCTATTTTAGACGAGAACAGGGTTTTGGAGACTCAAGTTTCTAGTTTGATGAGTGGATGCAATTACCTAAAACAAAATGCGCTCTCTTCAACACTTGAGGTTCTTGGTTTTCCTTTCAAGCAGGCGAAGGATTCACCCGTCACTTCCTGCCAGATTGCTGCAGCTTTTGAGGTGCATCTCACAAAAGATGACGTTTTGCCTGTTTACCATTCAAGAGTTTTAACAAACAATGTCACCTAACAGAACATCTTACCAATACTGGTGGTGAAACTACAATAGCAATCTTCTTGTGGAAACTCTTTGAGAACTGCAGGAAAAAGGCGTGAAGTCACAACAAAAACCAGATTTTTTTGGGCCAACATCAATGACCTCGATGCCTTCTGTTAAGACGTCTTCAGAATTGCACTGCATCATGCGGCTCTCGCAGCTAATCAGCTACTTTTTTTGCATACTTTTTTGGGCAATTTTTCCAGTATTTTTCTTTCTAATTTTTTAGGTACCGGTCTGTACGTTGAAGTTTGTTTTTTGAGAACCTATAGGCTTTATTATGCATGATTGATTGTTATTTGTCCGTCTGGATTTGTTACTAATTTACTTAACAACAAATCGCTATTTTTTGGCTTTTTTTCTTTGCCTTTGTACATTTAGTTTCAGGCAATTTATAAGCGCAATTTGTAAATACTTTGAAACTAAATCTTTAGGGACATTTGTGACCGTCCGCAAAAGAAAGGGACCTAATGCGTTAAAGCTGAATTTTACAGGACGGGTGATTGTAGCCGTGTCCGCAAGCCAGCATTTGAGTAGTGGGGATGCGTCTACGAAAAGCACCCTCTCCACTTACTTACTTTTGTAGGCCTTTCATTCGCTCTCCGCGTACGAATACTATGCATATGTTTGCAAATTAATAACAAGAAAAGTAATTAACTTAAAAAATGTATGATTATTGGAAACTGAAGTGTAACTCAGAAACGATTGACTGGCGTAAGAAAATGGAAATCTATTCTTTCCGCATTAGGTCACTTTCTTCGCGGGCGGTCGCATTTGTCATATTTCTCTATACATTATTTTTTCACAGTAGACGCAATTTTAAGTCTGATCATCCCCTATTGATTAGAATTGTTAGCATGAAGGTTAAACTGCGTTATGTGCTGGCAATTATTATTCTTATAAAGAACCTTTACATTCTATGTGGGGGTAATTTTGAATCCATTTACGCTTAATCTTGTCATGCAACTAAGTTTATTCTGAGCTTATTATGTATTTTGTAAGTATTTGCCATGTGAATACCAACTCTCCCTTCGCTTACATACATGAGTTCTGACAGTTTTTCAGCTCTCGTGCGTACCATATGATAGCAGTCTGAGAGACATGGCTAACCTCGAACCACCTATCAAGTGTAGTCGTACTTGATAATTATGCGCACTTCCGTTGAGGCAGAGAGGAGCGGAGAGGGGGTTGTATTTGCCTGTGTGTGCACGACAGCCTTAAGGGGGTCTTATTGGGAGACAGCTCGGCCGTTAATTATTCTGCTGCTAAATTTTGTTCTATTCAGGTCACGGGAACGGGGGAGAAGGTTTTGGTGGGTGTCATTTATAAACCTCCAAATGCCTATTTTGGCACGAAACTGGAATAATTTTTACTTATGTAGGGTACGGAGGGGCCGCGCCGGCGAGTTAACAGTCAACAATTTTTTCAAAATTAATCAGATGTATAATTGATACATTTTTTTCATTTCGTGTCCTACATTATTGCATATAATATCTGTATCAGTAATAAGTGCATTAATAAAACAATGATTCGATCATTTAATTATTTCTAACAAGCTGTATTTCATCGGCTGTGCCCCCACCGGAAGGGTAAAGGCGACCGCAGCTTTTTATTAAAATCAAAACATGTAAAGATGAGAAAATATTATGGGTCGCTTCTGCGGTATTTTATGTACTGGAAAAATTACCTTCAAACATATCTAATCAGAAGAATCAGTTATTTTGAATATAAATAGTGATAGCTACCTACTCTACCCACCGGTAGAGTCCTTTTTTTTCGACCGACTGTTTTTTTAAAGTAAGCACTTGTAAACTATTGTTTTGGTCGCGCTTGCCCCTCTGATGAGGCCTCAATTCTTTACGATAATCAACATGTATTGGACTTGAATTACGTTTAATTATTATGACAACATGATGTGATATTGTTTTACGTGCGAAAATATCAACTTTTCGTACTGTAAGCATTGCCATTAAGTTTGAAAACTTTATATTTCTGCCAGTGAATCTTCCATTCTTTCGTTGTCAAAATAGTATTCTGCATATTGTTTTACAGCAAAGTAGCAAAGTAGAGTTAAAATTGTTAAGTAATAGCGGTTATGAGCAAAGTCACCTTTACTCCGCCGTCCGGCGCTGAATTTCTTTATTATAACTAACTTTAATAATTTTATTCTCACATGGGATTTTAATACTAATTTAGAGGCGATTTGTAACCATACTAAATATTTAAAAATTATGATACATGCTGGTTGGTTATCTATTGCCCCACATAGTTTCACACATCATATTGATCATTCCAGTTTTTTGCATAGACCTAATGATATCAGATGATCTTCATGAGCTGAATTCTTATAGCCACCAGTCTATTCCATTTCTATCTAATTAGATCTTATCAATATTAAATACAAATATATCTGTAATCAATCCACAAATCACAAACACAAACAATGTAGATGAGTGTGAGTTTCAGGAGCACTTAAGGGCCTACGATTGGGGAAAAAACTAAGAATTAAAGATGATAATAGTAAAATAAATCTTTTGTGATCTTACATTATTTCATCGATCGATGAGTTGGCGCCTTTGCATGTTCCACATGAACATAAAAATTCAGTTCCTTGGATTACAGTTGAAATCAAAAACCTTATAAAGGAACTTAATAATAAGCGTCGCGTGGCAAAAAGAACAAAAAATTAATTGATACCGGCACAGTTTTGTCAGCTAAGGAATTTAGTTCAAACCAAAATCAGGGATTCGTGTAATCAGTATGATTGTAATGTTATAAAGAACATGAATGAAAATGAAAGTATCTGGCACTTACTTAGGCGCTCATATCTAATTCCACCTAAGAATGAAGCCTCTGATAATACTTTCCCATCTAATTATTTATCAAAAGCCTTCACAAATGTACCATAATTTAACTCCTCTAATTCTGTTATACCTTTCACATCAGTTGAGGCAAGCTCAACTCTTCGAGATACGACTTTATTTTTTTTTAGACATCGGAAGTTCTCTTCGAGAAATTCTTCAAAATAAAAACTAACGCTTTCGAAACAGGTGGTTCAAACAGCTCGAACGTATTGTGCATTCACAACTCACCAGTTACCTAGATCTATCCGGTATAATCGGGCTTTTGGGCCAAGCACAGTACATTAACAGCCTCCCCGAATGTTACTTCAGACTTTAGAATCGCTATCGAAAATAAGAAACCAGCAATATTTGTTTCATTTAATTTTTCTAAAACTTTTGGTACTGTTGATCACAAGCTTCTTTTAAATTAACTTGATCAAATTAATTTATCCAGCACTACAATTTTGTGTTTCAAATCCCACTCAAAAAACAATTTTCAATAAGTGTCTAACGATAAGGGTGAACGGTCCGATTGAGCGGGGGTCGGGAGTGGATTCCCCCAGGGCTCCAATCTTGCTCCCCCCCCTTCTCCTTTTTGATCTGTACAACTTTGACCTAGGTAATGATTTCGAGAATTCTAAGTACGATAAATACGCAGACGATTTTACACTATACCAGGTATCACAAAAGTCCAGGGATGGCTGAATATTTCCTCAGTTGGGATATTTTTCAGGGAGGTCAAGGTTATTGTTGAAGTAACTTTCAACGAAGAATTCAATGGTGACCTTTATTTTGACCTTGATGATAAACTTCACGGTCACTTCAAGGTCAACTTCTTTTTAAAATGGGAACCCTTTTTTTACTTTGGCAATCGATTGACCTGAATGTTTTACGTTCAAATATGTACTTAGGTCACACATAGGTAGATCGTAACCTTGAACGATTATCCAATGGGGGAAAAATTCACCTTAAAATGACATTGAAGGTCATCGTCAAGGTTATGCTTAGAGAAAATTACCTTAGTTTGATGTCGAGGGTTCAGAAGGATATTAACATTGTGAATCAATGGGTGCAAAACAATAGGTTAACGCTGACTCCTTCAAAAACTAAAGCAATCATTATTGGGTTCGAGGAATACCTTCCGATTACTCCAACAACTTTAGAGGAACAGGGAATCCTTGCCAACATCAAGTCGGATTCTTCTTCACGTTTTTTGATTATATATGTATTATGTAGGACGATATCACAGATGAACTGATTTCTAAACTAGAGCGAGCACTTAATGCCTGCATGCGATTTATCTATGATGTACCGCAATATGACAAATTACCTCAATATCTTCTATAACTCTTTGAAAACAGAAATGTAACTTTACCTGCTCAGTCTAGGCTACGTGTAAGAAAAACGGTCCCTACAGTTCCGCATCACAAATCTTGTAACTTACAAAGATCCTTTATGGTGACGAGAGCGCGTCTTTGGAAAAAGGTACCTGAATCAAGTAGAAATGCCTCATCACTTTAAAAAGCTATTCTTTCGCTTTCTTAGCATTGATGATTCTATTCTCGAAATTTCGCACTGGTAAATTGTAAATTGTTAATTTTCAAAATTCTTAGTGAAGTTTTGCGTCTTAGTAGTATTAAAACAATTGAGTCATTTCGATCCATAGTTCATACCAGTTATCTAATAATTAGGTCTTAAGTTCTCTAATGCTATCCGTTTTGCCAACGTCATTCAGCCATCCGTAATTAGTTTTTTGTACCCACGACATAATCGTATGTAGAAGTTTCCTTGATTTTTTATGTCGAGGACCTGTTCGAGGAAGGTATTGTCTTCCATTTTCTTCACTTGTGCTTTCAGAAGTAAGGCGTCTAGATAGATTAACGTACTATCCTCACTTTTGATGTAAAGATTTTCAAAAGAGGATCTCTTCCCTTTGCGACGATGAAAGCTGTACCCAGGATAAGTCGATCATTAAGACATTGGTGATATAATAGTCCGCGGCCGCCTTGACAGCGTGAAACAGACAAACACGGAACCGACGAATTAATACGCAAGCTCTTCTGCATATGCATGATCTTACGCGTGGCGATGTCAAGGGCTGTAAGGTCGTGCTTCGTATATCGAACCACCCCAAACCAAAACTGGGACAGCAAGCATATCACTATAAGATATCTTGTTCGACGCCAGCAGAATGGAAAACGAAATCTGTCAAAGGAGACCTTTGCATCTACTTCAGCAAGCATCGTTCATAGATGTTACGTCATAAATACGGCTCTCTAGCGCATGGTCTCTCCTGAGCCAACGTATTGTATAGCGCTTCTGTAGGCGAGCTCAAGGACCTCGGAAATAACAGAAAGTCTTCGGCCCTTCAAATGAATCTAGGCACATTTTTGTAATCCAACTGCATTTCCAATCTTCCAAGTGTGGAACACGCGCGCAATAAAATTTTGCATCATTTTTACCACTAATCTAAAACAAGCACTTTTAAAAATAATTGTTATTTTACCATTTTTTAGCACTATTTTCATTAACTTTGAAATTTTACAGTAAATATGGCTTTACTACTTTAAGGCCTGTGCAAGTACGAATTAAAAAAAAAATTTGTATTTTTACGAAATACACTATTTCTCTGTAAAATATTTTTATATGAAAGAAATATTTTTCCAAATAAATTATGAAATCCGTGAAAATTCAGGTCCTTTTGAAAATGCAATGTAACTCAGAGGTTAAAACGCAAATAAAAGCCTGTGAGGTTTTTCTTCTGCAAAATTTAATGGAAGAATTTACATATAATATTCATTTATAATTTTTGGACTGTAGCTATAGAGCCAGTGTGAAAATTATAAATTTGATCAAAGGTAGCTTTTTCAGCCTTCTAAATATTTAGTTCAGAGAAAAACAAAGAATTAGGTAAAATTACCTTCATGAAATTTATACGATAATATAATGTCTTATAAGTACATACGAAAGTGAGACCGCTGAACTAGAAAATTAAAAATAGGAAGCTCTTTTAACTTCAGTGGAATTTAGTGATGTTATAGACAACTTTGAAGATGGCCTTATTTTTTTAGTTTTGCATTTGGTCAGTGTATAAATTCCGGCAACGTGAAGAGCGGTAAGGAATTTTGGCAAAAAATCGTCAGCTAAATCGCTGACATGGTCGGGCAGAATCTTTTCTGGAATCTAACAAAAAATCTTTGGAATGATCTGCATTTATATGTAGATCAAGATTGAACTATTATTAAGATTTTCTATAATTAAAATGATTTCTGAACACGGTTGCTTGGATTGTTATTTTTGGCAATGAGGTGGGTAACAATGACATAGGAATTGATTTGTGATTCACACAAACCCCTTTTAAATTACCTCTTTTCAGACACTTTTTAACTAATAGTTTACGAGGTAATAATTACTTAATTACGTGTAACAGGCAAAAAAAGTTTTTGCTAAAATCTAGATTCCAGTTTATTTTTAAAATTCACTATACAGTAAAATCTTACACCCTTTGCTTTACTGTACTTTTACGTCTAGTTTTGAAAAACCATTTAAATAATTTCACTCTTTACGCGTTGCCCATCTCCTTCCATGAAAAACATGTAACCGTTAGGTCTGCAGTGTTCGCCCTGTGCGCTGTCAGTCACTTTTAAATTTTCGTTTGAAAATTGCACACAGTTAATACTAACATACAATTTTGTACGTAACTAAAAAATTAAAACTATGTTTCTTGTTGCAGAGTTGAGTGCAGAGTTCGACTGTTTACCTAATGGCGGCCCCCTTCCTGGTGTTCCTCGTTCCGACACTTCTAATTCTGCTGATAGGCCTGTTCCTCCTGACAGACCACGCTCTCCTGAAAGACCTAATTTCCCTGTCAGGTGTGCTTCTCCTGCCGAGTCTCTTCTTCGTGCCAGGTCCAGGTCTCCTACTGCCAGGCATTATTCTCGATTAATACTCAGACATGACTCTGAAGAACTTAAATTTATTCGTCTTATTCCACATACGAATCCGGATCGGGTATACGAAATTCGCAGATACACTTTTCCTGCCGATAATAACATTTATTTGAAAGTAGCACGTAATGCCCGCGGGCCCATGCCAACCGAAGAGCAACTAGTTTTAGCAACATCCACTGGTGATATCATGGCAATATTGGAGCGTAATAATACACTTCTTCGAGGAATATATACAGATCGTATCTTTTTTAAGCGGGCGAAAATAAACATGTACAGCGGCAAAGTTGACGAATTGAACCGAGATGAAATCAGGGACACTCCCGCAGGCCACAATCGCCCAATCTCAAAGAATTTTAGTGTATCACATCAGTATCGTATCTAGGGACAATAGGTCCCACAGAAAACATGGAAATTTCGCTGGGTTCACAACACAGGGACCATTCAAAAACTACGTCAGGGTATATTTAACACTTTTTCCACCCATACTCTTGTTTCTCACAGACGATCACATAAAGCTTGAACTCCCAAGAGTGACGTCACAAATTCTAACACTTTAAGTATAAATTTTTCCTACAGAATGAAATGATCGATTTGCTGAATTTTGGTTATTTTGTAGTATTTAGGGTACTATATAGTTTGCAAGATTTTGGAATTCTACATTTCTGCTAAATGTAAGAATAGATTCCTACTGCGTTATTTATAATTTTTAGAAAGGAGGAGTAGATTTTATTTCAATCGTAAAAATAAGAATAAAAATAAAAAAATTAAACTTTTGGAAAAACAACACAAGAGGCGATAAAGAATGAGAAGTCGAAAGTCGTTCAACCAAAAAATATCTACAAATTTTTTATAAATTCTTGTTATAAAAATACATCAAAAATAAAAATTAACTATGAGGAAAAATAACACAAGCCACACTAACTTTTCATCTAACAAAAATTTGCACCTAAATTATATCTACAAATTTGCGCAGAACCACTTTACACTAGGATGCGTATTTTCAGTTTAAATTGTAAAAAATAACGTTGAAAATGAACAAAGTTAATTTATGGAGAAACGACACAAGTTGCAATAAAGTGTATAGTAACAGCATTTTTTGTATAGGATGCGCACTTTTTTTAATTATAAAGACAAGACAATAAAAATACGTATATTTCAATACCAATGCATATTCTGAATTGTGACCATATAAATTTATTGAAATGACAGATTTTACAGGGTAGCTGAGAATGAAAATTTGTGCAAAATAAGGATCAAATATTGAAGTAATCACGAAGAATAAAATTTGTACATTATTTTGCAAATATCTGAATAAGAACTACCAGACCAAGGTACATTAATAAAATTATTTTGCAATATCTGAATAAGTAGTACCAAACCGAGGTACAGAAAATGATTTGAGGCGGAGTTGAATTTGAGAATTATCTTCATTGACGTGATGTCGTGTCAAAAGCTACAAGCGTACCACTGGCGTTGTGACTTCATCCGCGGGAGAGAGCATACATTCCGAGAGCGAAAGTAGGAGTGGGGCTGACCGAGAGGCTGTGGCGGGCTACAAAGCAGCCGATGGACTGTCCTCGAATAGCCCAATCCAAAATTTCGCCTGTCTCGTTCCTTAAACGAAATCGAAATGAGGCGGCCCGTCGAGAGCACCCGGTTGAAAATCTGCTGGTCCATGGTGCTGATGTAGGTGTCATCCGTTGTGTTAAGATGCGTCTGGAGGCTGAGCACCACCCGCCGTGGGCGGTCGATCTTCCTGCTGTGGATCGACGGGCCCTCGGCATTGATCCTGTTGTTCGAGGGTGCCATTGTTCTGGTCCTGGACGTTCACCGGCTGTTTCACCAGCTTGTTGATGGGTCGCATCTACGAGGTGTCCAATGTACGTACCGTGCCAACACGAAGGATGCCGTCCGGCACGATGTGAATGGCAGTGATACTCCCGAGTCGCCAGGTTCTGCTGGGCTTAACGAGAGGAGGCTCGTTGAGGACGAGCATGTCGCCGACCGCGAGGTTTGAGCGGGGCCTGATCCACTTGGCTCACTGTTGGAGGTTGTTCGAATACTCACGGCTCCAGCGCGCCCAGAAATAGTCGCGTAGGCCTTTGACCAAGGTCCAGTGCGTCGCGTGATCTATGGACGTATCTGCCATGAAGGGCCGCGGCATAGAGGTGAGCGGCCTGCCAGTGAGGAAGTGAGCGAGCGTTAAGGCCTCGATGTCGTCTAGGTCACCGGTGAGTGGCTTGAGGGATCTGCAGCTTAGGACCCTCTCGATGTTGACAAAGAGCGTGGAAAACTCCTCGAACGTGAGCTTGTGAGGCCTGGCGAATCTTCACAGATGAGATTTCACAGACTTGACGCTTGCCTTCCAAAGTCTGCCAAAGTGGGGCGCTGAGGGAGGAGTGAAGTGCCAGGTGATGCCCACCCTGGCGAAAATATCGGATAGGAATTTATTCCAAACCAATCCGAAGTCATCCGAATCATTCCGGAATCTGTACCCGAATCAATCGGAGTTCATTCGAACCAATCCAATTTTTTTTTACATTTCGTTGGATCCAAATAGGCCAAAAATTAACTCGACTCAACCCGGTTCAATCCGAACTTCCAATCCGAAACAAATTTTCAATCCGAGTGAATCCGAACTCGGATTGACCTACAACGATTTTCAATCAGAATAAATCCAATTCAGTCCGAACTCGGATTCATACGGATTCATTCGGATTGAAAATTTAGTATACATAAGTCCGAATTCGGACTGATTCGGATTCATTTGGAATAAAAATTTGGTTCAAATTGGTTCGGATTGGTTTGTTTTGGAGTTCGGATCGAACCGGATTCAGTCGGATTCATTTTTAAACGATTTGGGTACAAACGAAATGTAGAACTTATTCGGATTGGTTCGAATTGAATAGGATTGATTCGGATACAGATTCCGGAATGATTGAGATTGGTTCGGAAGGAAGACCTATCCGATACTTTCACCAGGGCTGCTGCGCAAGGCTTCCCTCGACGAGTCCCAATCCATCTCTGCGGCGCGCAGGTACAGCGGGCGACGCCGTTCTGTGTTCGCCCCGTGAAACGTTGTGCCATTGTTGCTCCAAATCTCTTGGGGTTATCCGCGTTGGCCAGTAAAGCGTTCGAGTGCTGCGAGGAAGCTCTGCGTCGTAAGGTCTCCTGCGAGTTTCAGGTGCACGGCCATGGTGGCCAGGAAAAACGAAGAGTGCGACATAGCCATCAATCGTCGTCACTCCGCGGTCCTTCGTCGTGAGGATGTCGAATAGGCCAGCATATTCTACGCCTGTTCGGAAGAAAGCGGCTAACGGAGTCACCCGCGCAGCATTTGTGTAGACGCAGACTGTGCAGTCTCGGACGTGTTTCCTCACCTGTGCCCTTCCGCCGACTATGCAGGCGCGTCGAATAGCGTGAAGTTACGTCACGTGGATGCCGACATGTAGGCTCTGGAAGTGAGCCCACTTGATGATTATCCGAGCAAAGTGGCTGCGTATGTCCAAGATGATCGGGTGTTCCTCATCGGGAAAGCGTGTTGAGTTGCCGAGCTTGCCGCCGACTCGCAAGAGGCCGGTGTCGTGAACAAAGGGTCCCAGCCCTCTCAGCGCGCCTTTACCGGCGGATTGCCTGACCCCACTGGAGTTGTGCGAGTTCGGGATCAAAGTATATCTTCTTGCTCGTTTTGACGCAGAACACATTCTCTCGGTACAGTAGTTCTTCGGCTCTTAAAGAGTCCCGGACTGGGGGCGTCGGTGGATCGATCCATCAACGGAGCCCTCGTCTGCTGCGCGCGATACCTCTGAGGAGTCCTATCAGGCTTGAGAATCAATTTGCCGCATCCTCGTCGGTTGGTGCCGCACAAGCTACCGCGCATCCTAGATTGGTTGGCTCGGTAGGTGGTCTGGGTGTGAAGCTCTAGGGTGTCCAGCTATGAGTGAACCAGGCGGTGTCCTCTTGCTTCAACTAGGCGGGTCCGTCCCACCACAGGCTGGATTGGGAAAGGCCTTTTATGTCAGTGCCTCGGGTGGCGATATCAGCGGGGTTTTCGTCGGTTGACATGTAGTGCTATTTTGCGTTGGGCACGAGTAATTTTTGTGCGCGATGTGGTCCTCCACCACGTTGTTTCCCATCGGAGCATCGGAGCGAAGCCAATGGAGCACTACCTGTGACGCTGTAGAAGCCAAGGGGCTTAGATGCCGAAATGCCATGTCGCGTGCGAGGTGAGGCCAGTGCCTTGTGGCCACCTATCCCATGGTTGTGAGGCATGGCCGCAAGTGTGATTAGCCGCGGTTCCACTGAGAACCAGTGTCATCTTCATACAATGCAGTTGACCTCAGTGGGACCCTGCGAGTTAAACGCAAAATACAAATGGAGAAATACTTACAAACGAGTTTGATTGTTGATCGGTGATTTAAATCTGAATATTTCGAATTTGTATAAATGTTTGAGACTGGGAATTTTCTAGTTAGTATCAATTATTCCAATTACTATCTGTTTCTATTTAACTCTGCAGAATTAGGTTCGCAGGGTGAAAACAGGGACCAAGGCAAAAAGTATCATAGTATACAATAGCGCAAAAGAGAAAGCAGATCTCGATACGATTATTAGAATATTGTGCTGGGTCCATGGCGACGTCCGGGTGGGGCTCGGAGATGACTGGCCAAAGACAGAATATCGAGCGCGTCTGCTGCACGGCTCTTGGCTTCGGGGTCCGGTGGCCGTCGTCAGAAGCACGGGGAGTCGTGTGCGAGGATACGGCAAACTGGTATCACATGTGTGTAGGCTCTTCTTGGAATATCTGGCTCGAAGGACCAATGTTGGATTGAAGCTTAGAAAATGATTTCAAGTGTAGTTCAACTTGAAAATTATCTTTATTGACGTGTTATCGGTTGAAAAGCGACCAGCGTACTACTGGCGTCGTCACTCTTGCCGCGGGAGAGAGCATACAGTCCGAGAGCGAAAGTAGAAGTGGCGATGGCCGATAGGGCGTGGGGGACGACAAAGCAGCAGGTGCACCATTCGTCAATAGCTGCATCCAACAAAACATTCACAAATATTTAACAAATTGTTACATACTCATCTGAAAAACGTCGATTTTGAGGACAAAGGGCTATTATTATTATTATGAAAAAAATTTTAGAAAATTCATTATTTGTCACAAATGCTTGGTTGTAATGCGATCCAGTGATCTGATAACAGCAGTATGGCTTGTTTGACGTACTGTACAATGTCTGGTATTTTGCTTCACCATCTACGGACTGAGTCTCAGCAAAGTGCTCGATGGGGGACCTACAGCTAAAATTGGGATCACCAGAACCTCGACAAAAGTTCATAGATAAATTTTTAGAGGTACCGGCTCAGGGACCACCGAGGCTCTTATACAAAAACAGATAGTCAAATTGTTTCTTTTAATTCTCGTACGAAAATATTTTACGAGACAAATTATTATAGGTATATAATGATTTACACGTACATGTTTAGGTCTATAATAAATTTTCTATGTGTGATATATTACTAATAAGCTGAGACCTATTTGTTAGGAAATGTTTATTAAAAATAAAAATGTTTTCAAATACTGAAAAAATTTAACCAACTGTAATGTATAACGTAAAGAAACGGTACTTTTACGTTGAAAAATGGATCAAATGTTCATTATTCTCATTAGTCATTTAATGCTGATTTAGTCTAACTAAGAATAGTACATTAGGAATCTATGAATACTCCTTAGGAAAAAATCTGATTTTACGAGAAGCAAAAATTCTCATGACTCTTTCCAATCAATTTATTTGAGATTCGCACCTAGATTTGAGATATAACTAGAGTAAACTATATCTAATCTCTTATCAATAGAACAGACGAAAATATTTTACAATATGAAAGATATTAAAAAATGACCATTTTCACTATAAGCTTTATTACGATGTCAGCGTTTCAAAATAACCTCTAATTTTATAGAACAAGAAAATAATATGGAACAATAATTGAAGTTTTATAAAAAAATATCACGCAAAAATGGTGACAATTATTTATTGTTTTTTGGAATCAATGTTGAAAAATCGATTGTTAAGTATACTAAAATCTTTCTAAATATATCATTAACAATTTCAGTACCAATATCTGCTACCTAAAATATAAGATTCAGTTTTTGGAAATGCTAAACATTCCATCCCTTAACCTGCTCATGTAGGAAATTACAGAATCTTTCTAATCTCATATCTTCAAAATTCTCCAATGAAAAGAATGAATGTCGTGGATTTTATAAGCTCTTAGACATTCGTGGGAATGGGAATCAATCAAAGATTTCTCCATATTTAAAAACTCATTCGCATTAATTAACAGTATCGAGTGAACTAAAGAGAATTTCTCCCATAATTCAGAAAATGTTAAAATAACGTTATCTCCTTGCATTTTTCCCCCCACCTACTAAATAGAGGTAGTGACTGAAATATAATTACTTAACAAATCGTTCGGTAAGAGTTCATTGAAAGATCAGTAGTTATCCAAAAGAGGGTATTGAGGGGTATTGAACTAAAAAGTGGTGCATTGGTTTCATGCTCCTAGGGAGTTTATTTAAAAGTAAACTCGAATAATCCCGAACTGTAACTTCTAATAATTTAGGCTTTTCAACAGTTATTTTTGTGCAGCAAATAATTTCCAACATCTCTTGCCATAACAGACGCACTTGCCAATGTTAGTCACCTTCATTCACGTGAAGTCCGATAATCAAAGACAAATTTCTAACTAAATTCAACATCCCAGCTGAAGATAATACTATGCACTTCTTTTTTGATAATGAATGTGATTCTAAAATCTTTGGGGGCTTTTTACGACTTTTTTTGGCACCATAATGAAAAGCACGTGATTTCGTACTTAGATATTATACAGAAAAATATTTTGTAATGTGAATGAAATGATGCAACACAAGCGGAACATCGTACCGGGATATGCTTCCAAATAATCATGCATCACGTGTACGTCTAGATGGATCATTTAACTTTAGTAATGAACCATAGTTAAAAATAATGCGAAGTATGCGGTCGTTTTTATGAAAAACATACTTTACAAGTTCTAAAATTGAATGAAGACCAAGATTATCTCATACGACTAGAGCTTAATCGAAATATGTATTTTTTTCACCACTAGGAAGGTTTAAAGTGATTCATTCTTCTTGTAAACATTTTGAATCCTATATTACTTTTTCAAAAACGACAGCATAAACAAGAAAATATTTTCTATTTCCGACTGAAAATATAAAAGCAAACATGGTTTGCTCAAGTAAGCTGCTTCACACTGCGATATGCCCTTGTGGCTCCCTAAGAGATCATTGTTTTTATAGTTTCCAGAATATAGAAGAAGTGGATATACTTTTTTGTTCAGGACTTGACAACTCGGTTCAGTACAACGGAAGACTTTTGAATTAGAATGCATTGATCTAACATGCTTTATAAAATTACAATTGCTTTGGAAGCTTTCTTGGCACATCTCACAGAAAATCATCCTGTATGGTCGGGAAAACTTCTTGAATTCCCGATTTATTAAATTCCCGTGACGTTATACCTCCAAGTATCTTCATGGACTTGTCAATCGAGTCATTCTTGATATTTACAGTCCAATGCGTAGAAGATTTTAAACGTGAAATCTAATCATGCTACAACATTTGCAACTTTGTACTACTCATTACCTACTATTACATATGTTTCTACAATTGCTGAGCCAATTCGAAGCTTTCAACTTACCTGCACATTAAACATAAAGGATTTCCGAATGCCTGTTGGCTCATACTTTTTCACAGGTCTTGTGGACTCGCCCTTTTTTATTTAAAGAAAAAGCACACATAATGAGCAGTTACAACAAATGCAGAACTACAGCATGTTGCGTATCTGAAAATAATATATATTTGCAATATATGAAGTGAATTCATGTCTCCACTGAAAATACAATGAGAAACTGCCTAATCATACTTGTGAAATTCCAGAATTTGAATAAAGATATTTAGTAATGACAGCCCATGTTCAAATGTAAAATTGATAGATGTTTGTACCTGTTGTCAAACTTGCCAAGAACTTGATGAGAACCAGATCGTCGACAATATTATTTCCTTTCTTTTTCTTGCTTGTTTTTACGTTAGCAAATTGAATCAACTGTTCAATCGAAACTAATTTTATGAAAGGCCACCTAATACGTGAGAGAGGACTTAAGTGAGGGCTATGTTACTTTCTGGAATATTTACAACGATTTATATCATTCTCGCTACTTGTAATTTCTATTATTTTTACACTATCCAGTAATCATAATATAACTGTTTATTATTTTGCATTTTCGTATAGAAAATATCAATCTTTTGTATGGACTATACTACATCTTGTTCTTTCTTGATATTAAATTTTTTATTTTAATTCTAAACTCTCTTGATACACTACCAATATTTCAATCATAGCTGAAATCCCCGCACTTTGTAATGTACTACGTTTATTATTCATATCATTATAGCAATTATCTGAACAAAAAGTATTTCTGTGTATTTCTTACTAATTTTCTATCTGCAATATTTTTATTGAAAAAATAGGTTAAACAATTTTCATAAACTTTATTTCATAATAGCACTGAATATTGGTATAAATTTTCAAAAAATACGGATAATTATAGCATATTTTATAGAATTGTTATAAGTTTAAAAAAATTCTAAATGGGCCGTTGTAGTAGACACTATATGTATGTATAAATATCCCAGCTAAGCACCGTGTTTCGCTAAAAAGTAAAAAATTATATGAACTATGATAACAGTTCCAACAAATTTATCATATACATATTTGCCCGGCAACTGACACGAATGATATGTAAATAACTCAAAACGACAATCTTCACGCTGACAAACTGTGAGATAACGAATGCACAATCTATTACACATAATTTAAGAAAGCGCCAGAATATTCTTTAGTTACAGTGTTAATCAAAGAGTTCTTTAATAACACATTAATAAGCTTTTACTCTAATTAGAAAAGATGAAGATTTTCTAAACCCTCGTCATATCCTTGGCGGCCAACTTCAATTCTATTGGTAACTATAATCATTGTTCAGCAGCGGACTGTAATTTTGCTTTTTTATTTTCAATTTGCCCGGAATACCTTTCGATTAAATCTATCCAGTAGACAAAGTCACTGAGAAGGCACACACTTTCACGTTATCCAATTTATTGATGAAAATGACTCAATAATTATGGTTTGACGTTTTTAACCTAATTATTAGAAGTGATTTGAAGTAGATTAGAACAATTATTTCGCTTATTGTGAAATTTGGTTCCCGGCTCCGCACGCACGAGGCTTTCGTTTCTCTCTCCCGATTTGTACTAAATTATCGCATTTTCGACCCATCAATGATTAGCAAGAAATTCATACGTCACACTATTATAAGTCACTCAAGCAGACTCTACAAATTGACTTTCACTGCGTGAACAATCATATAATATATGTATAATTTTAAGCACATTTTTCAAAGCCATATAAAAAATCAGAATTTCTGAAATTTGATCTGCATTACATTTATATTGCTATTTTCCTCCAAATTTTATTTGAATTTTTTGCATAAGCAAAAAGAGTACACTACCAACTGTGGTTGATGAAGTTTAGGCGTTTACTATCTGTACGCGTACACAGTTGGGTTCCATCTGTTCATTTTGTCCCCGCAGGGAGGTACTATTCCTGCCTGAATCATGCTTATATTTCGTAATCTAATAAATTTGATAAAATCTTTTTTAAATTGATAATTTGAACAAAAAAGTAATGGCCACGTATGACCACCTATGGCCACGTCTCACGACCGCGAGATGTAGCCCAGGAAAACCAGCTTTCTTCATCGATCTCGCAAGTGCCTCTTTCCTCGTGGTATTGATGTTTACACTTGCCGCAGAGGTGTCGATGGAAATTGCCACATTAAGCCGGAGATCACATTATGACAGGTGCCATATTACCCCATGTGCCGCGTTTCTTCGTATGCCATATTAAGCCAAGTGCCGCATTATAACCTCGGGTTATGCTACATCATGTCCTTCCACCTACTTCTGCCCAAGAATCCCTCTACGCATAACCATACCCTACCCATCCACAGTACCTACACTAACCTTACCTTCTCTGCCTTCTTTCACCTCTGCGTCACATATCACGCTTCTGGCTTCAACATTTCCTTCCTCTTCATTAACTAAAAACAAATTTAATTTTAAAATGAGGTTAAAAATACGAGAAAATGGTGTCTTTTACTATGAAATTGAACCTCTCGGAACGGACAGCAATTCTAGGTTAAATATTCAGCCGAGTCTAAATGTCTGGGTAGTCATCTACGTTCATGCGTAAGTGTAAGATTCGGTTCACCCTGCCACACCTTAAAGCTTCACGTGCATAGTGAAAGCTCATTATCCTTGATGCAGGTAAATAACAATAAAACCGCGGCGAATCACACCCACGGCCACTTCGCACGTCCATGAGATGAGTGTCCACGGGGTACGACGAAATCATAACGGAAGGACGGCAAAACCCTCATATGTCTTGAGGAAACAGAGCGACCCTCGAATGCTAGCTGTCTGTATCCAACTCTCAAATACGTTAGCATATTTTTGGCATGCGGTTACAAACCAGTTATAGCTTTGCATCTCCGAGAGCACAGATCAGAAGGATAATCATTTTAACGGAATATCCCGGAAACAATTGCGGCGGTTTTCTTCTAAGGTACTTTATATATCTTCGATACCACTTCTCCTTTCCCTATCCTTAAATGCGACATTTTAGTTGGCCGGCTGCGGGGCAGGCTCCTCCCTACGAGCAGATGGCTACTTTCATATATCTGCCACTAATAACCCTTTAATTGTTATGTAATTAAGACCTGTTACAATAACTGAAATTATAAAGACATGGCTTCATTTAATTTCCATGAGTAAATATGAAATGAGAACTCTCAGTGTAACACAAGTGTGATAACTATTAATGTTATTAACAGGGGCGGTTGCTTGTTTTGCGCAACGTTCCCACTGTCAGAGATATAGAACCGGTAAAGAAAAGTGAAACTTTGGTGAAACACTAATGCATTGAATGTTAGTGGGCTAAGTTCAAATTTGTTAGATTATGACGAGAATATTAAAAGAGATAGAAAAGAATCGGTTAATAACTTCAAGAGTTATCGCACTTTTGTGGATTCTGGGAGCCAACTGGTCAGCACGCTGAGCAAATCACCATAGGTTAGCACCTGCCCCTTAAGTGTTGTTTTACTTATCCACTCTTGTTACTTAATCCTCCTACTGACACGTTGTAGGCCCAAGGTTTTTGTATTGAGGCAAAAGCCGTTTTTCCTGCTTCCAAACGTCTGCTTAAGATAGCAGATGCTGCTCTAGTACAGTGAAGGTTTATCTGTATAAAATCCAGACTAAAAGGGGGACCTGTAGTGTGCACTTTAGCCTCCAGCAGTCTCTAGAGGTGGAAAGAAATGCGAAGACAAATCCGGTGCTATGTCTACTGGTGTGAATTTTATTTTATAGACCATCTTGAGACTCTCGAACACTCTTGGCTCTGCAGTTATTACAGGTTGGGTAGCTTGAATACTCGCCTTGATATCGATAACCTTTCGTCCACCCGTTTTAACGGTTAGATTTTGGATTGCTATTCTCTTACGTACTGATGTTGGTTCCACCGATACACAAGGAATCCAAGCCAGCAACTTTACTAGCCTTGGGAGGTCTTTGCTGTCAATCACTTTGATATTAGATCCTGTCCAAGGTTGTAATCCACCAACATCTTCAATGAGCCAAGTTCGGGACATTTAATTTGAAGAGATGACGATAAGGATATTATTTTTGAAGCGGAAATCTTCAAATCTTGGGGTGACTTCTCCAGATTGCACCCCATCGATTTTCTTCTCTAGTGCCGCTTTAATTGCCTTGGCCTGGTCGTCATCGAGTTTTGTTACTGGAAACTTCTCGGCGACTATCGCTACTTTCTGATGACTTTAAAAAGCCCTCTAGGCCATTCCCGTCCCAATTCTAAACTGGATGCCGGCCCAGGAGGGATATCGACTCAGAGATTCAACAAGCACGTGTTAGCTGGGCTCTTTCACCCTTCTACAATACTATAATCATACAAACCCGGAGAGCCCGTTTATAGGGATCCTTTCATCTCGCACAAGAGAGCCCGTTTATAAGGATTCTTGCATGCATATCCATTCACATGCAGACCGCGGTCCGTTTGAGCCCCTTGTCCCACACGATTCAGCCAAAAAAATTATAATCTTTTCCGACTTACAAGGAGGAAAAATTGTTAGAAACAAATAATAATTGTATAAAAAATCCAACGTCTCTGAAAAAATGCTATTTTGTACTTTTGGGGCATTTTTTAAGAGTTAACCATACTCTAAATCACAAAAAGATTATAATAAATACTTCCTCTTTCTATTTTTGCAAAAATCGAGCTTTTCTCATCTAAAACCCCATGTTAATTTCAAAAGCCCGGGGCAGGAGTTAAAGTTAAAGAAAAGAGAAAAAATTTCAGATTTTTTCCCCGGAAGACGAACAATTTGAGGGTGGGGGGAGTCAAATTTTCACAGGCATAACATTTTCATAGGTATAAATTGGGACCACACTAGATTAACTTTATAAGATAACGACGAGAAGATTAAAAAAGATAGTAAAAAATCGGTCACTTACAATTGAATTTAGCCATTCTTTCATAATTTATGTTTTTGGCCCTTTTTTCCAGCTAGATGACATTGGCGTAAGCGCCAAAATATACTCAGGCCCATAAGAGCTTGCGGACAGAACTTTTTTGGCCGATAGTACCTTATAATTTTATGTGAAAGTGGGATCGCTGAACTTGAAAATTGGCAGCTCTTTTAACTTTGGTGAAATTCAGTGATGTTATAGACAACATTGAAGATGGCCTTATTTTTTTAGTTTTCGACATACGTGTATGCTAGTATTTTTCCTAAATCTACTCTCTCAATCTAATAAATTCAAGAATTAAAATAAAAACTGTGGATTTCCCCAGAGCTATATGTGACGTGGAACGAAGAAACCGCCCCTACAGCGCCAACAATCCAACACGAAGATTTTAGTGATTCGAAGAGGCGAAGACATGCCCGATCGAATGAGCCTATTCTCAAATCTGTACGATTAATATTGAACGGAATATAACGCGTTTTGCATGAAATTTATTCAACACGAGGCAGGGGCCCGTCCCATGAAAACACGATTTTTTCGAGAAGCTGAAAAGGTGCTGTAAGGTCGGTTACTTCGTTCCACGGCACGTACATAGACCAAAATTAAACTACTATTAAAATTTTCTATAATTCTACAGTCACTCCATAATTTGTTTAGGTTACAAAATAAAAAAAAAATTGTAATCACAGTCAAAATAAGTAATAATTACGAAAGAAAAATGGAAATTACATTCAAACAAATATTATTTTCAATCGTTTTACCAACTTTCATAAAATTTTTATTGCATAAGTTGAATAAGAAGAGCAAGGGGCTGAAAATGTCCAATTCTATGGGAAGAAAAACAGAAAAATATAACATCAAATTCTTTTAACTTGTTAGCTTTTTAATATTTTGAATGGTATATTCGTGTTTCTTATAGGCTAATGAAATACTGAAAGCCTAGGCTCTGCCAGACCGGTGCGTATGTTGCTAATTACCAACAGAGTAAAAGGTAAAAATGGCATAGAACTTGTTTCATAATACGAACAAATACCTTTAAAACTACCTTTATTCGGACCCTATCCAACCAGTAGTTTACGAGACAATTATCTGTTAATTAAGGGTAACGTTTGGAACGTTGCGATTCTACCATAAGCCAAACCTACAAAGTTATGTCGTCGATATAGAGTAAATTTGCAGTACCTATGAACTTAGTTTGTCTGAATCCAATAAAATATTGACGCAGTGGATAGCTCGCGAGTCTAATACACCGGTAGCCAACAACAAGAACTTATCCACAATCAGTTTATTTCTGAATTTCCATTTAGCAATTGCACGCAGTCAATACCAACATAAGTTTTTTTACTTTACGAACAAATTAAAACTCTGTTTCTTGTTGCAGAGTTTAGTGTAGAGTTCGATTGTTTGCCTAATGGGGAACCAATTCCTGGTATTCCTCGTTCCGGCACATCTAATTCTTCTGATAGGCCTCTTCCTCCTAGCAGACCACGTTCTCCAGACAGGCCTCATTCTCCTGGCAGCTCTGCTTCTCTTGCCGAGCCTTCTTTTAATGACAGGTCCGGGTCTCCTACTGCCAGGCATCCTTCTCCATTCATACTTGGATATTACACTGAGGAACTGCAATTTATTCGGCTTATCCCCCATACGAATCCGAATCGGGAATACGAAATTGACAGATATACTTTTCCTGCCAATAAATCAATTTATTTGAAAGTAGGACATAGTGTCCCTGGGCCCATTCCAACCGAGGAGCAACTGGTTTTAGCAACATCCACTGGTGACATCATGGCAATATTGGAGCGTAATAATACTATTGTATACTTTTTATCCATCCAGGTTCATATTGTTGAAATAAACCGGCTATAACATGACGGCCACCGTGCCCCATGGTATGGGGCATGCTGGCCGAAATGCATGACCCATGAATTAATTAACTGTCAAATAATGACGTAAATAAAAAAACGTTTTTGATTAAAGACATATGTTAACTGATAACGTGAGACTCACACTAAAAAATAAAGACATCAAAATCACATTTCAATTTTAATTTATAGGACGTTTCATTCAAAGCCCGGTACCATACCCCACTCTCCCCTACCCGTTCTTACACACCTATCAGGAAAAAAAAATGTCACCAAAGAGCTCAAGTCAACTTTGGGAACACTATCTACTCAAAAGGAAAGGAAGCAAGTGACGATCGCAGGAGCAGTTGACAAGAAAAAAAATGAATGTGACGGTGTTTGCCAAGCACACAAACCTTGCTCGCCACCATGGACATGCACATTCCTGTTGTCGTAACATATGTTATCCCCACTAGCGTTTGCGAGTTCAACTGCGTGTTTTGTTTTCTACCCACAATAACCTACAATATTTTGTTCACTGAGAATGAACTTTTTTCCTTTACGTATACGTACACTACACATTCTTTACAATAACCTACAATATTTTGTTTACTCAAAATGAACTTTTTCTCCTTACGTATACGTATACTGCAAATTCTAATAATAATATTCTTGTAGGAATTCTTGCTTACACTTTCTAGATCATTTTCGTATTTTTTGTGCCATTTTCGTTTTCGTTTTTAGTTCAGAAACAATTAAGGAACGTGATGCACACCTAACAAAATAATAACATAAATGAACATAACCTACAAATACATCAAGATGTCAAAATATAACATACGGGAGTGGGTATAACACGTGACACGATAACAGCAATGCGCATGTGCAGGGTCGCGAGCAAGGTTAGTATGCTTGGTGAACATTAACGATCTCTAGGAGTTTGTTTATCTCCCACCTCTGCTTACCAAATACATAGGGTAATACAACTCATTACTATTCCTTCGTTGAAAAAACAAATGAATGTCAGAAGGGAACTCAAGTCAGCTTTGGGAAAACTGACTACTCAAAAGTGAAGGAAAGAAGTGACGATCGCAGGAGCAGTTGACATGAAAAAAAAACTAATGCTACGGTGTTATGCGTATTATGAAGATTATTTTTATACCGAAAAGACGGATTTTTAAGCAAAAATCCTTATTTTCTACCAAGAAACGAAATTAAAAAATTACATGATTTTTCAAATGAGAAAGACAAATTTTCACCAGAAATGAAATAGTTAAAATTTCATTTAAACTAGCTGTGAATTCGAACTCAAGTGTTTCCACTTTTTTTGTATTTATTATTATCAAGTGCTCATTTCACGAGCACTCTGCTTCCCGTTAGCAAATGTATTTGCTTCCTCATAGAGGAAGCATTAGTGATTTTTTAAATAATAGACCAACTAAAGTTTTCATTCTAATCAGTTTAAAAATCCAAATTAACAAAAAATAGAAAATTGAAAAATAATACAAACAATTTTTAAAATACAATGACAAATCAGACAAATCAAATTTTGTATTTAAAATGGTAATTTTTCGAACTGGAAAAGGAAACGGAAAAGTTCCGTCGCACCCTATCCCTTTCCCAGCTTTATGATTTTTTTACAAAAATTGTCAGAATTATTTTATTTGAAAATTTATGATCAAAAAGTCTTTTCCAGTCATGCATCTACTTTGAATTATGTCGATGAAAAAAGTTTTTCTGTTTAAAACAGATCTATCAAATATTATAAATAAGCATAACTTCCTTACTTTTCAATAAAGTGTATTAATATTATACGTCAATCGATTTGCATCAAATCAAGGAATCCTTTTTATTCTTGCATCAACTTTGAATTATGTTAAAAAAAATTTTTACTATAAAAAACGGTATTTTAAAATATTATGCATTACCATAGCTTTCTTACTCTTCAATAAAATTTATCAATATTATAGGTCAATCTATTCGTCTCGAACCAAGGAACCTTTTATGTTTTTGCATCAACTTTGAATTATGTTAATGAGAAAAATTTTACTATAAAAAAAAAGGATTTTCAAAATATGTATATTACAATAACTACCCTACTCTTTAATAAAATGTATTAATATTATAGGTCAATGGATTCGTCTCGAACCAATGAATCTTTTATATTCTTGCATCAACTTTGAATTATGTTTATAATTGTGTGCTAATAATGCTAATAAAGTGTGTGTGTGTGTGCTTTCACACACACACACACACACACACACACATCAACACACGCACATCCGGACAATTGCTTAGAACATTGTATTAGACATTTCTAAATTGAGAAAGGTTTAATTAAATGAATTTAAAATTTCTGGAAGTAAAATACATGAATTTGCAACCAAATAGTTGAGGTGTCAACTAAAAAAATACAATATTTTGAACCAAAAATGAACGAAAAAAATTTTCAGTTAAAACAATTAATTTTCAACCAAAGTGATGAATCTTCGACCAAACAAAAAAAATTCTCAACTGAATGTTTGATAGTTGATATTTCCACACAAAAAATATGTTAATTTTCAATCAAAAATGGTTGAATTCAACTCAAAAATACGAATTTTGGTTTAATCATACCAATTTTTAAATCACAAAGAAGAATTATCAACAAAATAGTTGAATTTTTTACCAATAAAGCTTTCTCAGTCAATAAAGAAAAAAAATCTAGTTTTCTACAATATAGTTTTCTACAAAAAAAAATCAACACAATACACAGTTTTTTAACTGAAAAAGATTAATTTTCAACCATAAATAGAATAGTTAAATTTTTAGTCAGAAAAATAATTGTCAACCAATGAAATGAATTTTCGATAAAAAAAAAGAACTCTGAACAAAACGTATAATAGTTGGGATTTCCTCTGAAAAATATTTTAATTTTTATTCAAAAACAGTTGAATTAAACCCAAAAATACCTGTTTTCAACTAGTTTGTTGAATCAGACTAATTTTTAAATCAAAAAGGAGAATTTTCAAAAAAATTGTTAAATATCCAACCAAAGAAATGAATTTTCAACGAAGAAGATTAAATTTTTATCAAAGAAGATAAATTTTCCACAAACAATAAAATAGTTACATTTTCAGCTAAATTAATAAATTTTCAACTATAATAATTTAATCATCAACCAAAAAATGAATTTTTGAAAAAATAATTCAATTGTCAAGCCAAAAGCATAACTTTTTACAAAAAAAAAAAATCAACACAATACATACATTTTCAACTGAAAAAGATTAATTTTCAACCACAAATACAATTGTTAAATTTTCAGTTAGAAAAATAAATTTTCAACCAAAGAAATAAATCTTCGATCTAAAAAAAATTAATTCTCAACGAAAAGTATTACAGTTGAGATCTCCGCCGAAAAATAATTTAATTTTAATTCAAAGATAGTTGAATTTAACCTATAAATACGAATTTTCAACAACTGTGCTGAATCAGACTAATGTCCAAATGAAAAAGAAGAATTTTTAAGAAAAGAGTTGAATTTCCAACCAAGAAAGCTTTCTCAGCCAATGAAGAAAAAAAAACCTAGTTTCAGTTTTTGACCAGAAATCCAAAAAAAAAAAAAACTAGTTTTCAACGAAATAAATTAATTTTTAACTAAAAAAGATGAATTTTCAACTAAAGATAGAATATTAAAATTTTCAGTTAGAAAAATAAATTTTCAACTACATATAATGATTAATCTTCAACTAAATAATGAATTTTTAAACAAATAGTTCAATTGTCAAGCCTAAAGAATAGTTTTCTACCAAAAAAAGGAAAATTTTCAAGACAATACATAAATCAACGAAAAATAGAATAGTTAAATATTCAGTTATAAAAATAAATTTGGAACCAAAAAAACGAAGTTTCAACAAAATAGTTAAATTTTTTAACGAAATAAATGTCTTTTTAACGAGAAGACGAATTTTCAAGAAAATAGTTGAATTTTAACTCAAAATAAATAAATTTCCAACTTAGAATAGTTACATTTTCAGTAAAAAGCTCATTTTCCAACCAAATAAAATACATTTTGAACGAAATAGTTAATATTTCAACCAAGAAGGTAAAATTTCTATCAAAAATGATAAATTTACTAGCAAAAAATTTATTTTTTAATGAAATATATGAATTTACTCTTGAGTTTATTAAAAATTGCTTGACTTTCTGAAATTCCCTGACCTGTGGTAACCCTGCAACATATATTTAAAAAATAAATTCGATCCTCTCTCTCTCTAAGAACACTTGAAACTTTCTTTTTTAATTCAAATCATTAAGACGTTAACTTTAATATTAGAAGTAGCAGTGACTAATTATACATTATTTTTATAATTCCGAGCCAGGAGATGTCTCATATTTTTCAGTTTAGCTTCACTGAAACAAAAATGTTGTACCCATAAACTTGATAGATTAGCGATTTTGCGTATACTGGGAATTTGGGGGTTGTTTTAACATCCCCTAAACGCCTAAATATTCCAGCAAGGAAATCGAAATTTGCTGAAAACAAAAATAAACGGGTTATTTTTTGACTAAAATTAAGTAAAGAAATCAACAGTTCCAAAAAACTAAGACCACAGGCCATTTTATGATTAGGCTATTGGGATCAGAAATCATTTCAAAATAAGTGCAGGAAGTGTCCCATACCTGGAAAAGTGTTTTAATTTATTTTAAAGGATCTTTTAACAACCCTTGAAGATTCAAGCAAGAAAATCAACATTTTCAAAAAACCAAGCCCACAGGGAATTTTTCGATTAGGCTATTGGAATCAGAAATCACTTGACAATAAGTGCGGAAAGCATTTTTATTTAATTTTCCTCGGAATTTTCACTTCTAATTTCTTTACGTCGTCAGAATATTCAATAGGGAGTATAAAAAGTTACTCAAGTTCCATTAAGCGTCGCTGACATTTCAGTAAGATTTTCTCGGATTTTCTACTGAAAAACTGTGTTGTTCCTCAGCGAAATTTGACTGATTCAAATAGCCAGAAGAATGTGTGTCAGTGAGTTTGAGTAAATTTTCACTGATTCGCATTTGGAGAGTAGAGTGTGGAGTGTGGAGTGTAGAGTTCGGTGGTCGGAGTGGTTATGCGAATAAAAAAATGCGAGTCGGCTGGCATGGCGGGACGAACAGGTGCCGGTCTAGACTCTTTCATCGAATGCAGTAGTGAGTAGGCAGTAGGGAGAGAGAAAAGCAACACCAACAGAGGAGGAAGAAGAAGAAGAAGAAGAAGAAGAATTGCGTGTACTCTCGTTCGAGTACGAGTACGAGTACGAGTGAGATGAAGATGGAGATGGAGATGGAGAAAGAGAAAGACTGAAAGAGGAAAAAGAAGGATGACAAGAGAGTTTGGACCAGTGAGAAAAACTAAGCCAGAGGAACCAGTTTGCAGTTCGAAACGCCTTGTGCTTGCTTGTGTAATGCCAAAGCAAAGCCCAAAACGCCCAGGACCTGGCGCAGCCCTACCCGGCATGTCTGCCTGCCTCTCTACTATAACTATAACTATACTGTAGTATAGTACTATACCTATAAAGATAAAGGATGAAGAATAAAGGATGAGGGATAAAAAGGAGTAGAGAGAGAGAGAGAGAGAGAGAGAGTGGTGAGGAGAAAGAAAGAGAGAGTTTTTGCATCGCAGACGAGGTCATATCCTGCAAAAATACGTTGTCATGTACTTACATATATAGACAGAGTACTGACATTACCAACACCAATTGAAAATTGTTCTGCGTCCAAACATTATTACTGCTCCCTACGTACGACCTAGTACACACAGAAAGAAAAAATATTGTATTCAAAATATTCAACACACAGCAATACGGTGTCTGGTGTATTTGTCAGAGTCTTCGAGACGCATTGAACGCCTTATTGTTGAACCTTTCATGACTTGCCAGTACCAATTTATAGAGTTTCGAAAAAATGGTTTATTCGGCTTGTATGAGAAAAACTTGTTTTGAGATTCCAAATACAACAATACGATATCTAGTCTATTTGTTGACATCTTCGAGACGCATCGAGTGACCTATTGTTAAACCTTTTATCACCCACCACTACCGATTTATGAAGTTTCAAAAACATGGGTGTATTCTGTTTATATGAGAAAAACTGAAATGTTTGTTCGCGTCTTCGAGACTCGTCGAATGACCTATTGACAAACCTTCTATAACCTCTCATCATCTAACAATACCGATACAATTATAAATTTCAAAATATATTCTTTATCTTATTATTATCTTTGTTAATATTAGGAATACAGCAGTATTGTATATATGATGTATTTATTCGCTTCTCAGAGACGCTTCGATTGCCCAATTGAAGAACCTTTCATGACCTACCATAAACTACCAACATCGTCTTTAAATTTCTGAACAAAATTATTCACTTTACTTTTGAGATTCGTTTTTTAATTGGGAATATAAGAGTATTGTATTTGAAGTAATTGTTCGCGTCTTCGAGACACGTGGATTGACGTCCACAGTACTTCGCAGCGGTATTCTTAATTTTCAAGTGATTTATGGTTAAATGAAAAAAATGTGTTGAAGAAAAGGTTTCTTTAATTCAAAAGAAATATTTTTCTGAATGTAAGTGCATCATCCTAACTCATATGCAACCGTTTGGTTCTCCTTTTTCTCCCCGGTGCAATATAAAAAGGATAAAGGCGTCGCGTCGCGTCGCTTGCAGCAGTTTTCGTACCGCCTGTTCATTAACAGACAAAATTTCAATTCCCCTGCATTACAATGTCCACATGAAGCATTGATACAGTCCTAAAGGAAATTTGATACAAGTTTTACCAGTTTTTTTTTTTCAATTAAAAAAAGATTTTTTATTAGATACCTACATTTAACGTTTTAATTTTTCGAACAATACATTTTCTTGATATTTTCAAGTATTATACATATTATTTTTTTACTAATTATACACATCCAAAACCATGAATCCAAAACGTGGGATGTCCTCGATTGCAAATATTCAAATTTAAAGAATTTTCAATTATAAATCTTCCAAAGTAAACTACTTTTAAAAACCTTTAAAAATTACATCATTTTAAACTAGAAACATTTCAAATGAATGAACCTTCCATTGTAAATCTTAAAAATTACTAACTTATAAAATGGAACTCGTTAAAATTAAAGAATTTTCCATTGTTATTCTTAAAAATTAATAAACTTTAATTTTAAATCTTCAAAATGGAACTTATTAAAAAAAATAAATAAAAAATAACATCATTTTAATCTATTAACATTGAAAGTAATAAATCTTCAAAATGGAAAATTTTTAAATTGCAAATCGTCAAAATTGAACTAATCAGCAAAGAAAAAACATTCAAAATTACATCATTTTAAACTACAAACATCCCAAATAATCGATCTTCAAAATTACACAATTTTAATTTGCAAATCGCTAAAATTGAACAATCAACAATAATAATCAACAATAAAATTAAAAATCTTCAACACTGAACTATTAAAACAAAATTTTGTAATGCATAATTTTAAACTGTAAACATTCCGAATAATAAATCCTTAAAAATGCACAATTTCAAATTACAAATTGTAAAAGTTCAAGAACTTTCAATTGTAAATCATCAAAATTGAACAATTACGACAACAAAAAACATTCAAAATTACATCATTTCAAACTATGAACATCCCAAGTGATAAATCCTTATATAGTTGCACAATTTGAAATTGCAAATAGTAAAATTTCAGAAATTTTCAATTGTGAATCTTTAAAATTAAACAATTACAACGAAAAACATTCCAAATCAAATCATATTAAACTACAAACATCCCAAATAATAAATTTTCGAAAATAGATCATTTTAAACTATAAACTTCCCAAATAATAAATCTTCAAAAATACATCATTTTAAACTGTAAACATGCCATATAATAAATCCTTAAAATCGCACAATTTTATATTACAAATCGTAAAAGTTCAAGAACTTTGAACTGTAAATCTTCAAAATTGAACAAATAGAGCAAAAAAAAAAAGATTCAAATTACATCATTTTAAGCTATAATCATCTCAAATAATGAATCTTCAAAATTGCACAATTTTAAATTCAAAATTGTTCAAATTGAAGAATTTTTAATTGTAAATCTTTAACAATGAACTATTCCAGCAAAAAAAAAACCTTCAAACTTACATCATTTTAAACTATAAATATCCCAAATAATGAATTTTCAAAATTGCACAATTTTAAATTCCAAATCGTTAAAATTGCAGAATTTTTAATTGTAAATCTACAAAAATACTACATTATCTCAAACTATAAACATCCCAAAGAGAGAGTGAATCTTCAAAATTTCAGAATTCCAAATTGCAAATTGTTAAAAATTTTTAATTTGTCAATTCTAACTCTTTAGAATTGAACTATACCAAAAAAAAAAAAACATTAAAAATTACGTTATTTCAAACCATAATCATTCCAAGTGAATGAATCTTCCAATGTAAATCTCAACAAATAAAAAATTGCAACTCGTTGAAATTGATGAATTTTGAATTGAAAATCGTAAAAGTTCAAGAATTTTTAATTTTGAATCTTCAAAATTGAACAATTACAACGAAAAACATTCAAAATCACATCATTTTAAACTATAAACATCCCAAATAATAAATCTTCAAAAATACATAATTTTTTAGGGTAAACATTCCAAATAATAAATCCTCAATTGTGAATAAAAAAATCTTATATTTCTATAAGTCAGATTACTGAAAGCCGATTAAAATTGTATGAAAGCCGATGTAGCTATTTTAATATTTCATCTAAATTAATTTATAATTATAAACGATATTTCATAGTACTTGAAATTTAGGCAGACATTTTAATTTGATAATCAGGCAATAAAAGCAAGAAAGAAACAACTTTGCTAAATTGAAAGTAATAATAGTTCTCCCCTCTTCCAATATAATTGTTCCCTGCTTATTTAAATTTGTTATGATTCCAGGTTATTCAAATTTCTCCTTTCACTGAACAATAAAATTAATTCTGCCAAGGTGCATCGCTGCAGGATGCACCGGGAATCAAGATTGTGGAGTACTTAATTGGATAATTCAAAAAGGCCTCTAATTAAATACATTGCACGCGAGGTGCATGCGCAGGCGCGGGTGCCCTTTTTAGGAACTACCTCCCTCTGCTGCTGCTGATAATGTCTCTTTCGCATTTTAAACTGGTCAATAATTATACTTTTTATTCAAATTTAACAAACTCAATTCAGAATAAAGCAAACCAATGTTCTTCTTCTACGTCCAATATTCACAAAACAGTAAAAAATTGAAATTAGAAAAAAAAACAAGAATCCAACGATCAAATTTAGACAACACCAAATGTCCTTTCTTCTTTTTTTTTTATAAATCACAATGAAAAATAATAATTTTAAACTGTAAACATCCGAAATAATGAACCTTCTAAATTGCACAATTTTAAATTGTAATTCAATCGTAAATCTTCAAAATTGAACTATTCCAGAAAAAAATATTCATAATTACATTAGTTTAAACTATAAATATTCCAAATAACGAATCCTAAATTATGAATCTTCAAAATTGCAGAATTTTAAATTACAAATAGTTAAAATGGAAAAATTTTCAATCGTAAATCTACAAAATTGAACTATTTCAGAAAAAACCTTTGAAAATTACATCATTTTAAACTATAAACATCCCAAATAATGCATTTTCAAAATTGCACAATTTTAAATTCCAAATCGTTAAAATTCAAGAATGTACCATTGTAGATCTTCGAAATTCCATCAGTTTAAATACTTCACATTATAAACATTCCAAATAATGAATCTTCAATTCTGATTCTTCAAAATTGCGAAATTTTGACTTCAAAATTAAACTATAACAAAAAACAAAAATTAATAACTACATCAGTTCAAACTATAAACATTCCAAATAACGAATCTTCAATTATCAATCTCCAAAATTTCTGAATTTGAATTTGCAAATCGTTAAAATTGAAAAAATTTCAATCGTAAATCTTCAAAATTGAACTATTCCAGAAAAAACCTTCAAAATTACATCATTTTAAACTATAAATATCCCAAATAATGAATGTTCAAAATTGCACAAATTTAATTTCCAAATCGTTAAAATTTAAGAATTTTCAATTGTAATTTTTCGAAATTCCATCAGTTTAAACACTTTAAATTATAAACATTCCAAATAATGAATCTTCAATTGTGATTCTTTAAAATTTCAGAATTTTCCCTTGTAAATCTTCAAAATTGAACGATTAAAAAAAACAATAATAATTACATGATTTTAAACTATATAAACATCCCAAATAGTGCATCTTCAAAATAGCACAATTTTACATTTCAAATCGTTAAAATTGAAGAATTTTCAATTGTAAATCTTCAAAATTGAAATATTAGAAAAAACATTCAAAATTACATCAGTTTAAACTCTAAACATTCCAAGTAAAGTATCATGAATTTTGAAGCTGCGAAATTGTAGAATTTTTAATTGAAAATCGTTGAAATTGAAAAACTTTTAATAGTAAATTCTCAAAATTCCAAATAAATGAATCTGCAATTTTGTATACATTTTATTCGCTTTTAACAAGCTCAATTTGGAATCAATACAAATTTTTATTCTTAGTTTAACGTCCAACATTAAAAAAAGATTCAAAAATTGAAATTTGAAGAAAGCAAGAATCCAGGAAGAATCCTCCAAGGCCCCTTTCTTCTTTTTTCCTCTTGTCTTTTTTCAATTTTATTTTCTTAAACCACAATCCAAAAACATTTGCAAAAATCTACAAACTTTGTTCTTTTAACTTCTAAAACTCTTCAATTTTAACGAGTTGCAATTTCAAATTCTTTAATTTTGAAGATTTACAATGGAAAATTCTTTAATTTAAACGATTTGAAACTGATGCAGATACTTCAATTTTGAAGATTTGCAACTAAAAATTCTTAAATTTTAAAGATTTACAACCTAAAATCCATTTATTTGGAAAGTTTATAGTTTATAATGATGTAATTTTAAACCTTCTTTGGAATAGTTAAATTTTGAAGATCTACAGTGGAAAATACTTCAATTCTTACAATTGAAAACTCTTCAATTTTAACGATTTGTGCAATTTAAAATCTTGTACTTTTTAAGGTTTACAATTGACTATTCATCATTTGGAATTTTTATAGTTTAAAATTACGTAATTTTGAAAGCTTTTCCTTTAAAGAGTTTGATTTTGAAAATTTACGATTAAAAATTCTTTAATCTTAAGGATTTGCAATTTGAAATTCTGCAATTTTTAAGATTCACAATGGAAGATTCATTATTTGGAATGTTTATAGTTTAAAAATATGAAATTTTTTATGTTTTTCTAGAATAGTTCAAGTTTGAAGATTTACAGTTGAAAACCCTTCAACTTTATCAAAATAAGAATAAAAAAAAGACAAGAGAAGAAAAGATGGAAGGGAATGTGGAGGTTGCCTTCTTTTTCTATTTTGGCTTTTGTTATTTGAATGCAGACATTTAAGAGTATTGTCTAAATTTGATCGTTGGATTCTTGGTTTTTTTAATTTCAAAGAATTATTGCTTTTATTTCTTAATTCTTTTCTGAAGCGCGGCTTTCTTGATTGGTTTAAAATGACTATCCAATAAATTTCGAGATCGTCAGAAAGGTCAAGCTAATTTTTTTCAAACAATCACGAACTAATTTTTTTGAATAGAAACTTAATTATCTTCGACACGTGATAACATGATATCTATATCTGTTTCTTTTTTGCGATCTCTGCTGGGCGCTGCGCTAGCCACAATAGAAATGCCAAATGCACTTTATTATATTGTCATTGGCCAACTATTTCTTCTACGAGTATTTATTTGACGAAGACTTTTCTTAGCAATAAATTTATAAACATCTTTAAAGACATTACTCTTGATAAATGCTAATATTTATATCTTAATTTCAGAATTAATCTTGTATAATTAATAATTCTCAAAATGAAATTTCCTAATCTAAATACATAAAAAATTATGTTAATATTAATTTAATAAAAAAAGAGCTAATAATAAAGAAAATATAGATTTATCAAATAAAAGTGTATTATTTTATTATTTAATCATTTTTTAATTGTCGGGAATTTTTTTCTCGGGATTTTTCAGGCATCCCAAAAATGTCAACATAACCTAAAATTGTTCCAATATTGTGAATCTTCTTTGAAATCTATATTCATTTCCGGTGAAAAACACGAGCTTAACCTAAAATTGTTCAAAATGTTGTTATCTTTTTTGAAATCCAATGCTTTATTATTAAAAGTACCGATTTACGTACACAGTACAATCTTCGCGTCCCCTCTCTTCCCCAACTTCTTCCTCAACAACTTCCCCCTCCCCTGACTTTCCCTACTTCCCTCAGTTACTACTCTACCCCCCTTATTTTCCCCTACTCACCCCTCGCCTCACTTCCCCTTAATAAATTTGCCTCCCCCGATTCCCTACTTTCCCTCTCCCTATTGTCACTACTTCCCCTCCTAATTTTCCTTCATTTCCCCTCATTTCCCCTAGATTTTTATATTTCCCCTAGCCTTATTTCCCCTCACGTCTTCTACCACCCTCTCCACACTCTTTGTCACTCTCCCAATCTTCCTCCCCCACCTTTCCTCCGATCCGTGCACCTGCTCTTTCTACTTCCCCTACTTCATCTACTACTTGCCCTCAATCACCCCTTAACCCCTGCTTCCCTCCCCTCATTTTTCGCACTTCTCTTCCCCTCACTTCCCCTCTCGTTATTTTCGGCAATTCCTTTTTTTTTTATGAAAAAACCTTGTTTTTTTTCAAATTACTATTTCCTCCTGAATATTTACTCGATGGTAAGATTATTTGCACAGAGGGTACTCGTGCATAATTAAGATGCGTTTTCGTTTACAAATATTCAAATAAAATAACCGCATTATCAGCTTAATTTCTTACAGGACGAATCAAAATTGGTTTGCTTGTAATTGACTTCCTTAGAGGAAGCATAAAAAAAATCAGGATACATGTAAACATACTCTTCCTTATCGGCAGTGAACTGTCGGTGAATTGCGAGTTACGATTTCGGTTATGAGGCTAATTAGCGTGACGCTCATTACCCACTGATTACCTACCTACCTACCTACCTACCTACCTACCTACCTACCTACCCCTTTGCCCTTTAATTAGGACAGCCTTGAGATTTAATAATAATAATAACTTAATTTAATATAATACAATATAATAATTATATAATTAGTGCTCCGCGCTTGACCTGTTAAGCGTTTAAACAATTCAAATACATCATTTCTACGTTCAACCATATCTAAACGTTTAACGTATAGAAAAGTACAGTGGAAAATTAACTTTATTTTCTCAGCAAAGTTTTCAGTTTTCTAACGTAATATTTTACAAATATCAAAAATGCACACACAGTTCCCCTCTTTGCCTCTTCCACTATTCAAATATCTTTCCCCATTTTTCTCGTTTTTCCCTTAAAATGCGAAAAATGCAAAAATGCCAATTAATTTTTGTTGAGCAAATTATTTCTGGTGGAAGAATCTACTTTTTGGTTGGAAATTAACTTTTTTAACTGATAATTTAACTATTCCAGTTTAAGTATAAAATTTTGCTTTTTTTTCATTCGTCTTTTTGGTTTAAAAATTCATCCCTTTCGGTCGAAATTGAATCTTTTTTTTTATTAAAAATTCAACTTCTTTGTTGAAAATTTATCTCTTTGGGCAGAAGTTTAATCTTTTTATGTGAAAAATGCAACTGTTTCGTTGAAAATTTAATTATTTTTATGAAAATTCCACAACTTTATTAAATTTTTGTCCTTCGTATTTAAAAATGCAACTTTTTGTTGAACATTCGTCTTTTTTGGTGTAATTGAACTGTTTTTGATTTAAAATTCAATTTTTTTTCTAGAAATATCAACTATTACATTTTTTGTTGAAAATTAATCCTTCTGCTTGAAAATTTAACTATTCCATTTTTGTTTCAAAATTTCTCTTTTTTAGTTAAAAATTCAACCAGATTTGATTGAATGATTAACTAATTTATTAAAAATTGACTTTTTTGTTGAAAATTAATATTTTTGGTTGACAATTTAACTATTCCATTTTTGGGTAAAAATTGATTTTTTTTTTGTTGAAAATTCAACTACTTGGTTTAAAGTCGAACGAAAGTTGAATGTAAATTTTTGAAGATTCCGATTTTAAAATTAAAATCTCTTTGATTTTGTTAAAACTTCATGTGTTTCATTGAAAATTCGTATTTTTTGATAAAAAATTGATCCTCTTGGTTGAAAAATCATCTTTACGGCTCGAAATTCACCTCTTTGATTGAAAATATAACTATTTTATTGAAAATGTATTTCAGTTTTGATACAAAATCATCTTTTTTCTTTAAACGAAAATTTAAATATTCAATTCTTGGTTGAAAATTAAACTGTTTAGTTCAAAATTCAACTCTTTTGTTGAAAACTTATAGTTTTTAGTTCAAATTTACATACATAAATTTCAAATAATTGATTTAAGATTTATCTTTTTTATTCAAAATTCAACTATTCGGTTAAAAATTGATGTATTTTATTTTAAATTCGTCTTTTTTTGTTAAAAAATTAATCTTCTTATTTAAAAAAATCATCTTTTTGGTTGAAAATTGAACTACTTACTTAAAAGTTGAATTATACTTTATGAAAGAGTCATTTTTTTATTGAAAATTTATCATTTAAGACGAAATTTCAACTATTTGGTTGAAAATTGACTTCTTTTTGTGAAATTTTAATTTTACAAATCTGAAATCTTGGAAAGCCTTTTCGAATTTTCTCAAGAATCTTGAGGAAATTGTACTTATACAACTGTCAAAACAAATAAACTTGAAAAATAAATAGTTACTCGAAATTGTTAGTTTGTATTAAAAATTATGGAAAATTGGTGATGCTAGTAGAATAAACAATAAACAATAATAAATAATAAGATAATTCAGAGGAGGAGTTGACGGCATCAACAAACCAATCGCAGGTCAAGGAATTTTATTCGCATTTCCGGTTTCGAAGGTCCTCGTTGCAGCATTTCCGCAATGATTTTTTATGTTATGATTTTTTCTATAAGTATGTGCTTTAGTCGATCTAACAATGACCCAAGGCCATTTGTTAATGATAACACTTAAACAAATAAAGTTGTAATTTAATGTTCACTGAGCGTGCAAAAAATGAAATATAATGTGTGTTGCAAAAAATTTTCTGTTTGATAAAGATCATAATTATTTTTCCCCTTATTTACAATGTGACTAAGCGTTCTGAATAAAATTACGCGTGATTTTTCAATGGTTACAAAATTGCAAAATTAGCTTGGTCTATAGAAGGACAGAAAATTTATGTGAGGAGCTGTAAAAAGGATAATTTATAATTGAGGAAATTAAATTCAGAATAAATCAAACTTTAAATTCTTTTTCAACGTCGTAAATTCAAATTTAACTACGAAATTCATGGCTGTTAAAAAATTAAAAATTAAAAAAAAAGGAAAAAGAAGGCAACCTCCAAATTCTATTCCTTATTCTTTTTCCTCTCGTACTTTTTTTTATTTTTATTCATTTTTTAAATCACAGACAAAAAAGAATTTAGAATTGGAATTTAGAATAACTGTAAAATAGGGTGATTTTTTACGAAAAATAACATTAATGTAAATAACATATTGAATTCAGTATGAAACGCTTCAAGACTTCAAGTCGAAATATATTGCATTTTCAAGCAATAAATATTAATTTTGTATCTAAAAGAATCAATTTTTAACAACAACAAAAAAATTTCTGCAAAAAAATTGATTTTTAACAAAACAAAACAAAATTTGCAATCAAATACATGAATTTTCAACCAAGTAGCTGGTTTTGGAACAAAAAACGGAGAATCTTCAAC